>JAQIXL010000805.1:0-24654 GCA_034700245.1 Poikilolaimus oxycercus
ACCGAGTAATTTTAGCTCAAAACACCCGAGTATGCCGAGTATCGAGTACCGAGTACCGAGTACCCGCACAGCCCTGCAGCCGATACGTCTCCCCGAGAGTCTCGTCCTCGACCACATCTTCAACAAGGTTCGCTTCTCTCTCCCTCACACAAATTCTGGCCTACATTTGATCGAACATTTAGTGTAGGTCAAAGTTTTCGTCTCAAAGAATAAATCTCTAGATCTTCTCGCGAGTCGTCATCGAGAAGATCACCCTCAACATGGACTACTGCTTCCTCAATCTCTTCATTACGGTAGGTGATCGAATTTGAGGGAGAAAAAGAGCTTCACAGATTCTCAAGAAGCACCAGCGCCCGACCAAGCGAGACATCTCCAGTGAGCATCTCAGCCATGTTGCACTTCCCGTCCGAGGTGAGTCCTCATTTGAGAGAAGGAGACGATCCAAGATGAGATGCCTTCGGTGGAGGCCCTCAAGGAGTTCTGTCGAGGTCTGCCGGCGCTGAGGCACCTCGAGTTCTTCTTCGACGACGACAGCACTCTGTCGAAGGACTTCGTTGCCGCCTTTGTTTTCGACCAGAACCGTCGCTAGTTCGACTTTGTCTTGTTTCTCGAGTTTCTTTAGTGAGTTGACGATTTCTGATAATGACAGCGAGCGGAGGAGCGAAGACGAACTCCTCGAGGAGATGCTCGACTTGGAGCAGTGGGAGTCCGACGAAGACGACGTCGAAGACTTCTACGTGCATCGCGCCGCCGACGGTCGCCGCATCGAGTGTCGTTCGGTGGGAGTTTGAAGGTTGAAAGAAGAGTAGCTGAATTGCAGGATGGCAGCTACCGTAGTACCGAACTCGAGTTCACACCGCTTCGCTGAGGTCGCCTTTCCTTCTTCTCTCTTGCCCTCCTTCGAATAAAGTCTCTATTGTGTTATTGATCAAGTGAAGATACGGATCATTAGCACCTTGTCTGGTGCCTGGTTCCATACGCTTCACATCGGACCGTGCATAATGCTACCGAGCCCGCTCCTTCTAAATGTCGTTCAGTTTCTGTCTCCTAAGTCAGTTTGTCGCCTGGAGCAAGTCAATCGTTTCTTGTTCCAAATTATTCGCCAGTGGGGTTCTCGCTTGCGTCGAGGGGAGGCGTTTTGGTTAGTTCTGAAGACTCCCAATGCGCAGATTCAATTACAAACAAAGGATGGTTTATATAAAAGAATAACTGTTGAAATCCTTCCACCGCTGCTAGATGTTTCAACCTGTGAAGTGCAGCTTGTTTTCGAAGAAAAAATCGGCGATGGAATGCCCTTTCAAGAATATTCCAAGAGGAAGAAGATCGTCGGCGAAATGGACGAGCACGCGGCGCTGAGAATGTTTCTTCCTTCTTTTCGCCGATTTGTAAACCTTTGGAAGTGTCGCATTGAGGCGTCCTACGAAATCGCTTGCGTCATCCTGCCGCATATTCGCGAAGAGCACAACATTTACGAAATTTATATAAGCCCACGCATCATGTCAGGAGAGCTGCTGGCTGAAAAGCGGGAGAATCTTTCTCTCTCATTTGGTCGGCTCGTTTCCTTCCTCCCAAAATCGTTTGAAACACTCAAAATAATGGATTACGATACTTCGAGGGAGTTAGAGGTTTCCGCTGATGCCGCCGTGGCTCTTCTGGAACGTTGCAACTCGGAGGTGGTGTTGAACATGCGGGGTGCTCGAATCCTTGCCAATGAGGCATTTCTCCGTATTCTTCAGGGTCTAGTACCAGTGCCGGTTCTACGCACGACATTGGAAGTCACACCTGAGACAGGTATGACTTTTGTTTTAGATTCAATCAAAATATAGAAATCTCGACGTTGAGCTCCTTCATCGCCAGTTTAGTCCTGCCCGGCCATGAACTGACCATCTCGAATCGCTGCCCGCTTTTTCTAGAGTTTGGAGTTCTCAAAATTCGCGTTTTTTCGAATCTCGCAAGGCAAGAATTTGTTGAGACGATTACTCGCAAATGGGAAGAGCTTCCGATATTCTACAATATCCCGGCCGCTCCCTGGTTTACAAAGTGCTCGCTGGAACCTGAGGGTTCTCTGGCAATCAGTACGGCGATTAACTTCGTCAAGTTTTCTCAAGAACAACAAGGAATGTATTCTCTCGAAGTCTCCTATGCAGTTGAACAAATAGTTTGCTAGTTTTCTTTCATAAACGGTTCTATGTTATCCTTCTTACCGTTTTAGTGTTCCCATTAGAGAAAAGTCCGTGCAATTTCTATCTCGATAGAGGCCCAAAGGGTGAGAAAAGGTGAAGCTTCCCTTGGCCGTTCAAAGGGAACTTCGAGGCTGAATTTCACGCTCTTTTCTCTCATCTGCACCAAAGGAAACTTCCCCTTTTTCTCGCCCTTTGGGCCTCTATCGAAATAGAAATAAAGATATTTTATTCAGTTACATATTTGACAATCAGATTTTACTTTTCAAGAAAGAAGGAAGTGCCCACTTCAGTGCCATCCCGCCAATCGCACCGCCAATCGTTCCCAGCAGACTGCTTTTTGCCTGCGGTGCCGGTGCCTGTTGCAACTGTTGCTGCTGAAGTTGCAAGGCGGTCATTTGAGCCTGTTGAAGGGCGTGCTGCTGGGCGAGGTCAGTCTGGCGGCGCGTCTCCCTCAGGAGATCCTCGCGAAGTTCCGTCTCCCTTCGTCGGGCGCTGTCGGCCTCCTGGCGCTGCTGCTCAATTTGACGAGTTTGCTAAAACATTTTTGATGGAGGCTGTAACTGACCTTCTCCAACTTCTCGTCTTGCTCCTTCATGTGAGAACGAAGTTCCTAAGATTTTTTCCGTAGACCTATTGAGTAAAAACCAACGTCGTGTTGACGTTCGAAGCGAAGCATGAGTTCTTGTTGATTTCGAGCCAGATCGGCAGCTCTGTCCTCAGCAACTTTTCGATCTCTTTCCACCTGAGCGAGACTGGCCACAGCGGCTTCGGTCATCTTCTCGGCTGCAAGGCGTTGACGTTCTTCTTCCCATCGTTGACGAGTGGCTTCGTCTCTTTGGAGGTTGGCCTCTAGCTCTCGTGCCTCGGCTTGACGCCGAGTCTGAAAGAAGCTCGTGGAGGAACAAAGGGAGGAAACCATTTCCAGGCGCTCTTGCTCTTGACGAAAAATTGTTTCTTGATAAAGCTTTTCTTCGGAAATTCGTCGCTTTTCTTCTTCAGCAAATCGACGTGCTTCTTCTTCGAACTGAAGCTTCAGTTCCAGTTGTTTGGAACATTTCCACTCTTCCTGAACAATATCCTCTACCTTCATGCGAACCATTTTCTCTTTGAGTTTAGCGATATGATCCTCTGTGACACCGCCGAGGATTGAAGATTGTCGGAGTTGTTGAAGAGCTGAGGTGATGCATCTTTAGCAATTCATTTTGATTGAAGAAGTCATTCTCACTCGTTTACGTTCTCTTCGCCTTGCTTAGAAAGCACGGCGGATGCGATTGCTTCCTTACTGTCATCAAACACTCTTCGAATCATCTGTTGGGCGTTCAATTCGCAGGACAACTGCAAGAGTTATTTACGAAAGGAGATGTAAACCTCAAAGATGCTTTTTGTGTCTAGCAAGTCGCCTTCTTCAAACAGCTTCCCGTATTCCTGAAAAGCTTCTTGTGAGTCAAGAGGAGGCAAACAAACCTTCAAGTGTTGGACCCATTCGCCACAAGTCAATGAAATTCCATTGAAAAGTTTGCCCTTGAATTTCAAACCATCGAGGAGTTCAGCTATGTACTCCAAGAATTCAGAATCAATGTCTGGAAATAAAAAAATAAAAAAAACACAAATTCAAACCGTCAAGACTTCCTTCGAAATATTTCCTACGTGCAACTAATTTGCCCGGATGTGGTAAGAGAAATGCATTGAGATCTTCGAAACTTGTAGCTAAGCGACTGCGGATTTGTCGCGCTTCACGAGCTTGGCCAGGTTGTGGCTAAACCATTTATTTATTCTTGCTTGCGAAGCGCACTCACCTTCAAATATTCTTTGAAATAGTTTTTGCCACCTTGTTTGCCAAAGTCATCAGACGACTCCCAGTCACGAATAAGGAAGGTTAAAGCCTAAAAACGTCTTGACAGAGAAAACCTCAAACTTGAAAAACAGCTGATGATTCGCTCTGCATTTTGGCAATTTCAAGGCAAAGCTGAAGATGTTCTAGATCGTGTTCCGTGATTAGTCGCATTATGTTGAAGAGCTTCACTTATAGAGTACGCCGTGAATGCCGTCAAATATCAAACCAAATGAGATGAAAGAATAGCTGTGAGGGCGAAGATGGAGGCGCAATCTCGCTTTGAGGGTCGCTGCCAAAGACGCCTTGAGTATCCATCAACAATACAACCAAATCGTCACCATTTTCGTCCTGCGTAAAATTCATAGGAAGCAAATGAAACCGACTTTTGTGAGAAAAGGCTCGCTCCAGACACAAATGCCATTCGTGACAGCTTCGATTCCGCCTTCGAAACGAAAACCTTTCAAGCCTTCATCCACAAAGGGCTCTGAAACTCAACGATTTCTTGCACTCAAACCTTATTTTCAGAAGGAATTATGCTCTCCCGTGCTCGAGCTTCAAGAAACATTTTGACGAAGTTCAAGAAGAAACTCTTGCCGCATCGCTGCATGCCCATCACAGCTAGTACGCATACCTTGAAGCTAAGGTTTCATTGAGGATCGATACCTTTTTGTCTTTTATTGCAGGATTTGTTAATATTCGCTCGAGTTCGCCGCTTATTGTGGTGCAGGAATCTCGGCGAAACTGAACACGCGACCAGAATAATTATTTGTTAGCGTAAATTCAAACCTTGAAAACGCAAAGCGCTTCTGGGTGGCGTCGCGGCGACATGCCGTTCCCGTTGAAAAGGAGACGCTATAATGCGAGAGCAGCCAGCAAGTCTAGTCGAAGCAGGCGATAAGCTCTTGCAAAGAGAGGACTGACGACCTGTGCAGCGCAGGTCGCCATGTCAAAGATGTTGGGCTCAACATTCCACTTGTGCATTCGCGGAACCAACCAATCACTTATAAAAATCAATGTATTCTTAAACACACACATTATATTGTACATATGTGCGTGAGATAAATCTTTCAGAAGAGATCTCAGAACATCGAATAGTTACAGACATTGAACTAACAGACACTTACTACGACAGGGTGTTTTTTTCTAAATATGGAAGCTCTATATTTTTTTATACAAAAACTTAAGACGGATTATTATAACTTGAAGTGTCTCGTTAAGGAAAGGAGATAACAACGTGAGTGAGTGGTCCAGTGAGAAGGACCAAGCATTGCCACGTTCAAGCGACATGCTCGCAATTCTCCTTCTCTTCATTTTACCTTATTTTGTAAGGTCGTTGTCGTGCGCGAATGGCATCGCTTTTCCCAGCGGAGTTGGCGGAGGTTACGTAAGATTTATGCTTACTTTTAGCATTATTTTGAAATGTATTTAGGTTGAATGTGATGCAGCAAACTACGAATGTATGCTCATCTATACTCCAAATGCATCCTTCTATGGTTGCGCTTCGATGGAGGCGAGTGTCCTCTTTAGTAGTAAATAAATGGAGTTGTTGCCATAGGTGATCGGCTTAGAAAGCAATCAAGGACTTCAATTCAATTTCACAGTTAGTGCCTGTTCGAATGGAAACGGTTGCAACTTGAATGTACCGCCAGATTGGTTTCCCAATATTACGTCGTCTAAAGGTCCAGAGATGTAAGCAGCGAGCTCCAGTACGATATTCAGATCAGAAATTGTTATTATGGCGCTGGTATGGAAAATACAACGTTTCCTATTGGGAGACAGATTGCGACTTGCCACAATCCTTGCGTCACTTATAAATTCACTAATTCACAATTTCGAATCTATGGATGTGTGGCCCGAGAGCTGCAAGATCAAATTGGAGGTTTCCCAGACGATTCATGTTTGAATGTTGGAGTCGCCGAGATTTGTGTGTGTTCAACGAACCTCTGTAATGCACCACCCCACTTCCATCAATTTCCGCAAATCTAACTTGCTATAGTGGAACCGAGTACTCTACCGAGGATGCAATTTTTCCAACATATTATGTGAGGAATGCGTAGAATATTTTAGAACACATTATCGCAGGGAGGGCTTGTACGCTGTCAGGCTGGTGAAATTTGTTCCAGATTTCACTACACGGATAGTGGTAAGAAACGATATTATACAGTATTTTATGAATGAACTTGTTGAGGTTTTTACCACTATTCGATTTACCAATGCATAGACATAAGTTCGTGCCTAGCCCTAGTGAAGCCCGACGTCGATGTCAACGGCTGTCGATGGCTGAACGGCGCTAGCCAGTACGCATTAACCAAACTGGAGAATTTTCTTTAAATTTATTTTCTTCAGAGCCAGCTGTTGTTGTGTTACCGAAAAGTGCAACTATAACGCGACGTTCATGAAGGCTCCGAATGGGAATGCGCCTACGCCTGATCCACAACTTAATTCGAACGATCTTATGTGTTTCGATGGCGGCCAATACGGAACGTTATTCACAGGATCGGTGCGGCCCTGCGGTGGTGCTTGCGGCGATTTTCAAATATTTTTAGTTTCGCCGTCTCCACGGTGTGCACTTTAGTTTATATATAGACGCCGAATGTCTGTTATTTTTCAGCTTTATGATGTGCCTAAATGTGGAGACCTGCGATTCGCTCTTGATTCCACTCGGAACATGTAGAAATGTGTGGGAACGTCTGTACGTCTGCTGTTACCTCAACGACACTACTCCTTATCCAATGGTGATATCAACAACAGCCGCTTTCACAGCAGTAACCACAATAATCTCCACCACAACAATGACCACTACCACAACGAATATGCCAAGTTCGCCGGTCACTGTACCTACAAGCTCCTCGACGACGCCGATACCACCAGACGGATGTCCTGCGGGGTGGAGCAAGTCGCTCGTCTTTCCGAAATGCTACTGTATTTATCCCAATTCAAAAGTGAGCAGCTTGATATGAAAAGGCACGCTCCACTATAGGGTGAGTGGTTCAGCGCCCTCTCTACTTGTGCTTCATCTTATCCGGGTGCCACTCTGATTTCCGTGGCGAACAACTTTGAGAATACTCAACTTTTCGATTTATACCACCTTCAAGCCGATTATTTGTGGTTTGGTCTTGAGGTGGCAACCGGTCAATGGAGTTGGATCGATGGAAAGGTTTTCGCTCTTTACGATTAATTGCTGCTTTATAGAACGTGTCGTACACTCATTGGGGGCCGGGAGAGCCAGTGGTTGACAACGACTGCGCGAAGATGAGGATGTCGGACGGTCGTTGGCTTACCGAAGATTGTCAGACGCCACTCGTTCCTGCGTGTGAGCTTTACCTTTAAACTGATTGCGCCAAACTTTTCTTATATTGTCTTTGTGGATGCATGAAAAGATAAATTATTGTAGACATTGCGGTACAGCATCCCCTATCTAAATGTCTGGCACGGCACAAACGTAAAACTCACTATTGGCGTGGGAGTGCAAACCCGACCTACTGGTACATTAATGACGTTTCGATGGCGGCCAATACGGTTCGATGGCGGCCAACACGTGAGATTAACAGGATTATACAACCATCTTAATGACGTGATTTTCAGAAAGATGGTTGTATAATCCTGTTAATCTCACAAGAACAGAATCGTGAATGGCATGCACAATTTATTGTAAGCCGTGAAGCAATTGCATTTCTCTCTTTGTGCAGTTTAGGGCCGCGTCGCCTTTCTTCTCACAAACAGTTTGTTGCTTCATTGTCATTCTTCACTCACTTGTACAAGCTCTTCGCTACACGAATCCTTCTCGACACGTCGTGAAATGAAGCCGATTGAAGGGAAACCCCACTTGGCCGCTACACACTGCGAGCATGTTTTCAAGCATTTATTCGCTCAATTATCACACTCTTTTATCTTCTTAGAGGACAACACTCCCTTGGGCAGCGCAGAGTTTGACAACGGATATAATCGAAGCACTTGGGGTCACAGTAAGGAGGAGGAGGAAAACGCCTTTTCGAGTGGTTCTTGTCGATGCAAACGCCGTCTTTGCACCATGTGCCAGGCGGGCATCCGACGTCCGGGATGCAAGACCCTTCACCCTCGACGGCCTGGAATATGAGAAGAGCAGCGAGGAGCACGAAGATGTTCAGCATTTCTGAAAGAAGTGGCAGTGAGAAGGAAGCGAGCGAGTGGTGAAAGAAAGAAAATGTGACGACGGACTTTGTTTGTGAGATTCTTTATTCTTGTCAGCTCTTGTCGACATCAACCAATTGGGAGAACACGTCATTATCCTTTCTCTTGTTGAGGTTGTTGTATTTGTGTTTTTGTACTGACAATGAGTGAGAGTCGATTTTCAGAAATCGAAAACCATCTCTAGGACTTATACAAAGAAATGACAGAATCGAGGTACTTTGAATCTGGAACGGAGCTCTGTTTCGCAGAGATGATCGCCACTGAGGAGTCGCCTACCGAGCCGTCTTCCGATCCGTCCGAGAGCGCGGATCCCGCTGAGAAGGTCGACCTGAAGACGGTAAGGCCTCCTCCCACCGCCGGTTTGAGGCGGCAGGTGGCGATCGTGGTGGTGGTGATGCTGACCATTCTGCTCCTTCTCCTCGTCATCCAAGCCATCTTCGATCTCGCCACGCGCTGTCTCAAGAGCACCGAGAGAGTGGGAATAAAACGGCCCGGAAAATGATATTCCGGTCGATTTAGAAGAACTCGCTGCCGGCCTCCATCGTCGTCGAGATGTGGGCAAATGCGGCAATTACACGGATCGCCCTTGCAAACTTCCACGGTTTGGAACATGAAAAGAGCAGCGAGGAGCACGTAGATTGAGCATTTCTGAAAGAAGTGGCAGTGAGAAGGAAACGAGCGAGTGGTGAAAGAAAAGAAAATGTGACGACTGGCGTTGTTTGTGAGATTATTTATTCTTGTCAGCTCTTGTCGACATCGAACAATTGGGAGAACACGCCATTATTTCTCTTGTTGAGGTTTGTAGTGTGTATTAGGGCTGCGGAAGAGTCTATTTTCAGAAACCGAGAATCATCTCCAGAACCATCCCTCCAGATCTGCCTAAATGCTGAGTCAGCTTGAAATATTCACGCACAAAATCCAAACGGACTTCCCGTTTCAGAAATCCGCTCATAATCTGAGCCGTCATATTTGGCGAAAGCCCAGGACGCATTATTATGATGACGTAGCATTTTTGAGGAGAAGACGGTCTTCGTATAAAAAGCGAGCCAAGTGATGGTCAAGCGTCGTCTTCCACATTCTACAGATCGACATGCGCTCCTTCCTTCCTCTTCTTCTTATTGTCGTCGTCTTCGTCTTCGTGTCTGAAGTCTCAGGTTAAATTGACTTTCAGTGAGAGTAATTCATTTCAGGTGGTCTTTACTACGGCCCGATCAACTTCGTGGAGCACATCATTCCCTGCGACGAGACTTGCCACAATGGAGGCAGTGTGAAGGAGTGCTGCCGGGCTCACGGCTACACCACTCATGGACGCTGTGTCGACGGCGAGAGCCGCTGCTTTGGATAACCTCGTTTGGAACTGTTATCGAAAGAAACATTTCCTTTTGTAATCCTGCAGAAAGTCTGTTTTTGTGCGTCATTCATTTGTTGTCAAGTAAAAGTGCTCAACATCTTTTTCTTTGTAATCGATGAGAACTGTGTTGAATGTCACTTCCAATTTGGTATAGATTCCTGCAGCGATTCCTTGACTGATAAGGAGTAATCGCCACTTCGCTTCGCCGTTGCGAAACAGTTTGAACACATGCGGCAATAAAATCAAGTAGATAATTTTTTTCGTGCAATGAAAGTGAACCAGCGGGTCTTGTTTTTCGATTTCACTTGACTCTTACCGATTGTTTGTTTTGCTTCACGTTCGCAGCAATCATTCGAAGACTATTATGCAATAATACCCAATGGCAAACTTTTTATTGCAGCTATCAAAAGACACAGCTGTTAGATGAGTATACTTGACGATTACGACTTAATTTCTGAATTCGGATCGGGCGCTTTCGGAAGGGTTTATCACTATCGGTGAGTTTTAACGTGCACTTTGTATTGCGTTCGAATCAAACAGGCTGAAATCGCCCGAATCATACGAGCAGCTGGATTATGCAGTGAAACGTGTGGATGTATCACAACTGGAAATCAGCGTACTTGAATATGAGAAGTGGATGGATCTCGAAGAGAATCCCAACATTGCGAAGTGCTTTTGGCTGAAGCAGGAGGTGCGTAACGAATGCTTGCGTGGTAGAAAATCAAAGATTTTCAGTTTCCACTCTTGTACATACGAATGGACTATTTCGAGCAAGGCTCACTTCGTCAACTAATCGATCGCGATGGACTTAAAGCACTTGACACAAACGTGGGAAACATTGTTCGAGACATTATCAAAGGGCTCATGTTCTTACACGAACATGAAGTCATACACCGCAACTTAAAACCGGCAAGTATACAGACGTCTATGATTCCTTCAGACCAATATTCTTCTAACCTCGGATTATCAGGCAAAACTAGCGGATTTCACTGTTGAGAGTCATTTAAAGCAGTGTGGAAAGGTGTCGGATGTTTACATGGCACCAGAAGCTTCCAAAAATGGCTTCTCATTTAAATCAGACATCTATAGGTGGGCTAACACATTGAAACAGTGAAAAATTCAGTCTGGGAATCGTCTTCTTCGAAATATATTTGGCGCTGGCAGACGTGAAATACAGCAAAGAGGAATTCGTTTTGCGCGTGCAGCGTTTTAAAAAGGAACAAACCAACTTTGAGGAAGAAGAAAACGATTGGAACGATCCCAGCAATTGGGTCGATCATTGTGCTTTCCCAAGGCATTTTGATAGCAAAATAACATCCATCGACGAAAACATTTTCGAACGAATGATTCTTTCAATGACTGAGACTGTTCCAGAACGACGGTGGTCTCTAGCTAAACAGCTGCGCGTCTTGAATTTCGTTGTGGTTTGCACGAGCTTATGTTTATAACTAAATCACATAGCGCAAGGTTGATTTCCATGGTAAGCAATCGTTGTTTATCGTTCCCAGTCGTTATAAGGACTTAGAGACTTTTGGAATCGGGGCACAAGGAACAGTTATGTAAGTAAACAAGAAGTGAGAATTTTAACATCTTTTAGGAAAGCCAGGGACACCGTGAAGGACATGATGGTAGCTATAAAGAAAATCAACTGCTCGTGGCGGCGAGGAGTTAGTGGCCTCAGAGTAATGCGCGAGCTGCAGATACTCAATGCAATCAAGCATCCGAATGTTCGTCTTTTGTTTCACTATTATGTACGTTGATGTTTAATTTAGATTTCAAAACTTATTAATGCGTGGACTTGGCAAGAACATCCTGAGCGTCTTAGCGAAGCGTACCACGTGACAGAGTTTCAGAGCGGGACGCTGTTTTCTTTGATTCAATCGCTGAAGGTTAGAAAACGTTTATTAGAACATTATCCAATGCAGGAGAAGAAAGAACGAATTGGCCTTCATAGATTGTCCTCTTTTCTTTATCAACTGCTACTGGCTGTTAGATATCTGCACAAAGCTAAAATAATTCATGAAGTGCGCAAGTTTTGATTTTTTATATGTATGTATATTGGTACTTTGTGTAGGATCTGAAAGCACACAATATTGGCCTGTATGGCAGCCGAATCGTGCTATTGGGCATCGATTTGGCACGGACATTGGGTGAAAGTAATCTAACGTCTCTAAAATCTGACACCGGAATGCTTTCATACATAGCACCAGAGCTGTTACTTCAGCAAGACAATTATGGCTTTGAAAGTAAACAAGGCATAGAAACATTCGGAAACCGCCTTCAATCATTACAGTTGATGTTTGGGCCGTTGGCTGCACTATGGCCGAGCTGATTCGTCTCGAGCCACTATTAACACATGAACGGGATCAAGTCCCTTGGCTTGACGCATATCGAGAAATGGTGACCATAGCAGGTCTACCTTCCACACAAGAATATTTCCAGCAAATGTAACCATATGCACATAATAGGCAAAAACTGAGATTTATTTGCAGAACACAAGCGGCAGCGCGCGAGTTTGCACTAAATCTTCGCCTCGATCCAGCAATAACGGCAGATGGCAGAATTGATTCTCATTACGAGGACAAATGGTTTACGGAAGCAGCAACATCGGACCAATGCATAAGTCCGTTTTTTCCTATGCTCACTGTAAAGTTTATTTACAGCAAACAACGCTCGACACCTATTGAAGCAAATGTTACGAATTGATGTCAAAGAAAGATGGACTGTTGACCAGTGCCTCCAGCATCCATTTGTCTCAGAATGGACAACCACTGAGGATTCGGATGTCACACCAGATGTTGAGGCGATTGTTGCAAAATATGCGAATCGTGTCGAGATGCAATCTCTGACTGTTAACGAGTGGAAACGTTCAGCGAAGCTGCGCTTCTTAAGCCAATTTTTCAGAGAAAGTGCACCAATTCTCGAATGACTACGAAGAGAACTGCGACATTTTTGGTTTAAAACAGCTCCAGAAGAAGGATCAAACGTTAGTAATTAAAACAACGAAAATTGATGAACCGAAACGAGGTTCAGTGTTTGACTTGAGTCTTTCTGGAGAGTTGAGAACGGTTCGTGAGGGATAGTTTCGATCGCTTATTATTTTTCAGGACAAAGTATTGGTGGCAGCTAAGGGCGGTGAAGAAAGTGCTCAATTCTTGATGCCCAAAGAATGTGAATTTTTGGAGTTCATTGGCTCTGGTATTCACGGACAAGTTGTGTACGGACATTTTCCTTCGTTCAATGTTAACGAGCTTTAGAAAGGCAATCCAAAAAGACACAAAGAAGTTAGTTGTGATCAAACGACTGAATGGTCCTTTCGCTGATTGGTATAGCGCACGTAGCGCAGCTAGAGAAATGCATCTTCTGAGGGCAATTCGGGGACTTCACAAAGGGGTTGGTCGACGTTCAGCAAGACTTCATTTTTTAAAATAGCTACAACACTTAATTCACGCGTATACGCCGGACACCTTAGAAGATTATCGCAATATTTATCTCGTTACTATGTTTGCTGGAAACAACTTGAAACAAATTCGAAGTGAATATAGGGTAATAGCGCCGTTAGCAGAAAGCAGAGAATTTTCTTGTTTTAGGCTGTTGGCCACAAGATCTCACAGGATATGATCATTGACATTAGCATTCAAATCCTCGATGCCGTGCATTTTCTTCACGTATCCAACATCATACATCGAGTTTGCTTTGTTTTGCCTTCCAATCCACCTTTAAGAACCTGAAACCAGGAAATATTTGCATCCTTAATGGAGAGATCACGATAGTTGATTTCGGAATTGCTCGTCATTTCGACACAAACAGTAGGCTTACTAGGAGGGCTGGCTGCTATTTGTACTCCGCGCCGGAGGTAATCTATAATCTAAATCTCCCGTATAACGAGAAAGGTCTGTCGGCATCCTATTCAGTCAACGTTGTTTGAAGTGGACATTTGGTCACTTGGCTGCATTATTGCCGAGCTAATTCTCTTGAAGCCGATTTTCCGTGGTCAAACACGTGGTCATACACCAGACGATATATACAGCAAGATCAGTAAAATAATCGGTACCGAAGTACTCGACAGTGCTTATTACGACAGGTTTCTCAGTCTCCCTTTTCGTTTTTAATATTTTTATATTGTATCTAGATTCGTCTCTGATCACAGGCGGATATTGATGGCTAAACATGGCCAAGTGGGTCAGCCGTTCGATCAATTGTTTTCTGACGATCATTTACTGGATCAATCGCCACCTGGAAAACAAAAGAGTACTTCGTTCTCGCAAAGGGAATATGTTTTTTTCAGGCGCCCACTTGCGCTCGCTCTTGGAGAAAATGCTCGTAATTGACTCTGACAGACGAAGTAATGCCAAAGAATGTCTAGAGTATTGCAAAGCCCGGCCTACGTTTTCGAAAACACATAAAAGTCTGAAACTTCTGAAAGAAATGCCTGACATAATAAGAACGCCTGACTTCAAGCGTGAGTGCTTGTAGTATCATAATTGTTATCTTACATTTCTGCTTTTAGCTGAGCTCTTTGGAATGCTGGAAGAAATTTCGATGGGCGAACTAATAACTATTGAACATCACCGTGAGCTGACGTATGATTTTTGTGCCGAGAAAAACTTCATTTGCGCTTTCGCTGTTTCCATCTCATGCTGATCTTCGTCTGCATGCATTCCAGAACGGCGAAAATGCAAAAGACGACCGTTCGAGGCCCTTCAAATGAAAGTGGGAAAGTGCTATAGACGAGGAATAAATCCAATGTCGCGTTCCATGCTTGTTCAGCTCACAAGTGCGCATTGCACATGTGCTGCGGTTTTTACTCTCGAGTACAGGCTCTGCTAGGAATGAGAACTTACCAATACATATTGAATGAAAACATACCGGATGAGTTTTCTGGATGAGAACCTTGCCTTGTGTAAAGTTGGTACAATAATTAGCACGTTTCATTTTGGTGTTGGTCTGGCTTTGAAGGCAAGGTTCCCATATTCGGACGTTCAAGCGCGTAAAATTTTTTTACCTGCTCACAAGAAATTCTGCTAGGTGTGCTTCCGTTGGCACACCAACGGAAATCAAGGGCATGATGGAGAAACAGAAAAAAGTTTTTCAGATTCTTGAATTCCTTTTCACTAGACGTTCCGTTCTGCACAAAGTTTGACTAAAGCGAGCATAGGCCCAAAATAGCACCGACGAGCAATCCAGTACGGAGCCCCAAATTAGACCGAACTAGTGTGTGGAAAAAGGGTTTTCAGCAAAAAAATGTGAAGGTCCTTATTCTTCCTAGAAATTTCAGCCTTACGAATAAGTTTGCGAGTCAATTTGAGAAGCTCGCATCTCTTGGAATGGGTGCGTTCGGCCAAGTGATGCTAGCGAGGCGAGTGCATTTTTTTATCACAATGCATGCAAACAGATCATTAAACAATCAGCAACTATACGCAGTAAAACTTCGCGTATTTGAGGACGACGAGGTTTTTGCAGAAGATTCCCCAGATAGAGAAGTCAAATACATGCTTGCTCTCCGTCACAAAAACTTAGTAGAGATAATTGACTACTGGTTGGAACCACCAATGGAGAAGGTAAACTGAATAAAAAATGCCGTTGAATTATAATACTGCAGGGTTTCTCAATAGATTTCTATATTCAAATGGAATATTGCAGTAATAGATCACTACACTATTTGATGAAGAGGAAAACGTTGCAACAATTGTCTTTTCTCAACGTGCTTGTCATATTTCGAGACATTCTCAGTGGTCTCGATTACCTTCACACTAGGACGTTCTTGCATCGAGATATCAAACCGGTCTGTAGGCTTGGTTTGCAGACATTTTTTTCTAGGACAATGTGCTTATGTCGGAAAAGTTTCGCGCTAAGCTAGGCGACTTTGGTCATATCAGAAGCACCATATTGGACAACAAATCTCTAACATTAGGGCCGGGATCACCAATCTACATGGCGCCTGAAATCTCATACGAACATTATACAAGTGCCGTCGACATTTTCAGGCTAGGAAATAACAACCCTTTGAATGTCAAGATTTGCAGTTTCGGCATGATGCTTTTCGAGTGCGTGATGTTTTTCGAAATCGTAGATATGGAAATGCTACTGAAATATATGCAACAATATAAGGCGAAAAGAATGGCAAGAAATGCTATTAATGTAAACAGTTTTTCTTTCAATTTTGAAGGGAGACGACAAATTCCTGCAACATGGCAATAATTCTGCACAATGGAACTGGGAATTGAACTTGCCGCCAAACTTTGCTCAATTGTTCCCCAATCACTATCACACTCCGTTGAGAGATATTGTTCTTTCAGCGACAGATTTGGAGAGTAAAAAACGCCCGTCAGCTTTAGCATTACTGGAAGCTACAAAATTCAACTGAATTTTATGAAAACCTAATCATTTTGATCAGTTTGCCAAATATTGTATTATCAATCAGCTGCTGTAAATACAATATTATAATATTCAATTTCTGTTCTCTTTTATTGTAGCTTGCACCAATACGACTTTCACCACTCTTCAAAACTGAATCACCTTTCACGACTTAGAATTTATTTATAAACGCGCTATCATTCTGTATGGCAAATGAAAAATGGAGGTGATATCCGCGGAAATCTATCACAAAACTGCCGACGGTCAGAACGCATTCTTGCAGCCACTCGAATGAGGAAGACGGGGAAATGCGAATGAAACCCTTGCTTTGACGCCGTTTCCCTCTGATTCATAATTCAGTTGGGAACATGAGGCGTCATAACAAGATGCGTACCAGGAAAACAAACTATCTCTGTGATTATCACCAAGTCTTAAAACATATTTGGAACACGTTTCATGTTCTACATTGAGTTATTGCAGCATTGCTGAGAATCGTTTCAATTCTCTGCGAGTTTGTGTTAGAGTGAAGCAGATTCTCTTTTTCTTTGTGTTTTTAGAGCCATGTGGTATTTCTCCTTCTCACAAACAGTTTCGTCTTTCATTGTCATTCCTCTCTCACTTGCCACAAGCTCTTCATTCACGAATCCTTCTCGACACGTCGTAGAATGAAGTCGATTGAAGGGAAACCCTGCTTGGCCGCTACACACTTCGAGGATGTTTTCAAGCATTTATTCGCTCAATTATCACACTCTTTTATTTTCTTAGAGGACAACACTCCCATGGGCAGCGCAGAGTTTGACAACGGATATAATCGAAGCACTTGGGGTCACAGTAGGGAGGAGGAGGAAAACGCCTTTTCGAGCGTTTGTAGTCGACGCAAACGCCATTGATGCACCTGGTGCCACGCGGGCATCCGACGTCCGGGTGGCAAGGCCCTGCACCTTCGACGGCCTGGAATATGAGAAGTGCAGCGAGGAGCACGTAGATGTTGAACATTTCTGAAAGAAGTGGCAGTGAGAAGGAAGCGAGCGAGTAGTGAAAGAAAAGAAAATGTGACGACTGACTTTGTTTGTGAGATTATTTATTCTTGTCAGCTCTTGTCGACATCAACCAATTGGGAGAACACGTCATTATTCTTTCTCTCGTTGAGGTTGTTGTATTTGTGTTTGGACTGAGTGAGAGTCGATTTTCAGAAATCGAAAACCATCTCCAGGACTTATACAAAGAAATGACAGAATCGAGGTACTTTGAATCTGACACGGAGCTCTGTTTCGCAGAGATGTTCGCCACTGAGGAGTCGCCTACCGAGCCGTCTTCCGATCCGTCCGAGAGCGCGGATCCCGCTGAGAAGGTCGACCTGAAGACGGTAAGGCCTCCTCCCACCGCCGGTTTGAGGCGGCAGGTGGCGATCGTGGTGGTGGTGATGCTGACCATTCTGCTCCTTCTCCTCGTCATCCAAGCCATCTTCGATCTCGCCACGCGCTGTCTCAAGAGCACCGAGAGAGTGGGAATAAAACGGCCCGGAAAATGATATTCCGGTCGATTTAGAAGAACTCGCTGCCGGCCTCCATCGTCGTCGAGATGTGGGCAAATGCGGCAATTACACGGATCGCCCTTGCAAACTTCCACGGTTTGGAACATGAAAAGAGCAGCGAGGAGCACGTAGATTGAGCATTTCTGAAAGAAGTGGCAGTGAGAAGGAAACGAGCGAGTGGTGAAAGAAAAGAAAATGTGACGACTGGCGTTGTTTGTGAGATTATTTATTCTTGTCAGCTCTTGTCGACATCGAACAATTGGGAGAACACGCCATTATTTCTCTTGTTGAGGTTTGTAGTGTGTATTAGGGCTGCGGAAGAGTCTATTTTCAGAAACCGAGAATCATCTCCAGAACCATCCCTCCAGATCTGCCTAAATGCTGAGTCAGCTTGAAATATTCACGCACAAAATCCAAACGGACTTCCCGTTTCAGAAATCCGCTCATAATCTGAGCCGTCATATTTGGCGAAAGCCCAGGACGCATTATTATGATGACGTAGCATTTTTGAGGAGAAGACGGTCTTCGTATAAAAAGCGAGCCAAGTGATGGTCAAGCGTCGTCTTCCACATTCTACAGATCGACATGCGCTCCTTCCTTCCTCTTCTTCTTATTGTCGTCGTCTTCGTCTTCGTGTCTGAAGTCTCAGGTTAAATTGACTTTCAGTGAGAGTAATTCATTTCAGGTGGTCTTTACTACGGCCCGATCAACTTCGTGGAGCACATCATTCCCTGCGACGAGACTTGCCACAATGGAGGCAGTGTGAAGGAGTGCTGCCGGGCTCACGGCTACACAACTCATGGACGCTGTGTCGACGGAGAGAGCCGCTGCTTCGGATAAGGACCATTTGAGATTGCGTGCGACTTTTAAATAAAGAGACTCCTTTTAATTTACTGTGTGCATTTTTTTTGCTTGGGATCACTTCACAACTTTATAACGACGACAAGTACGTACCGTATAAAATATGCCAGAAATAAGTTCAATGAAAAAACTGCTGTGACGGGTCGTCTGCCCTGAATAGCCTGGGATTCTATACCGGCAGGATGCGACGAAAAAGGAACCTGGTCGATTTTTTGGCCCCTTTGAGGCCTCGTGGAATCGACCCAGTCGCTTTTTTGGCTCTGTTGAGGCTTTTTGGCACCCCCAGGCGCTTTTTGGCCCTTTTGAGGCCCTTTTGGACCCCCCAGTTGCTTTTTTGGCTCTTTCGAAGCCTTATGGGACCGACCCAGTCGCTTTCAGGGAGCCCCAAGGATCCGACCCAGTCGCACTTTTGTGGTTCAACAAACCTCAATCGAACACTGTTCGAGAGAGAAAAAACCCGTTCAAGTTGTTCGCGTTGACGCCGCATTTCTTCTTGTAACTGTACCGAGTTTCTTTGTACAAGTTGAAGACGTAGCTCTTCTTGTTCTCGTTGACGGTCTTCTCGTTCAAGTCGTAGCTTTTCTTCGAGCTGTTCGGCTCGCCGTTCGCTAATGCAAAGGCGCTAAGCGATTCCGTTTACAGCGTGACTTTAAGCGAACCATTTGAGTTCTCATCTCTTCCAAATACACTTCCTTGAAACCGCCGAAGATGGGTGCCGCTCGCAGTTGCTCTTCTGCCCGTCGTTGACATTCTTCGCTAGAAAACAAACTCATTGCCCGCTTGACCATTTAAAGTGCATACATGTCATCTTCATGAAGATCGCTGGAATTCAATGCCGCTGAAATTGTTGAAGACGCGTTCGATGTTTTCACGAGCGCTAATTTCACATGAAACCTGTTCAACTGTGCAATAAAATGAATGTCTTTCTCACCATAAAGAAACTCTTTACGCTCACGTTTGCTTCATTTTCTTCAAAGACTCGTCCGTAGTCCTGAAAGCTTCGTAATGGAAGATTTTCAAAAACCTTGAGCCGACGAATCCACTGCTCGCAGGTCAGAGTCCGATCACCCACAGTTTTCGCTTTGAAGACGAAATTGTCCAGAAGTTGAGCGACATTTTGCAGGAATTCATTGCCAATATCTAAATATTATTTTAAAAAGGAAATTATGTTATGTTATTTATTAGTTCTACCGCTAATTGTTGCCTCGCCGCGCGCCCGACCAGTGCCTGGATGCGGCAGAAGAAATTCCGAGAGTGATTCAAATCTCTCATGAATATTTTTGCGAAGTTTCCGAGCTTCCTCTGACTGTCGTGGTAGAGGCTAGAACTCCGAATTGGTGGCATGCATTACTTCCCACTCACTTTGATATTGTTCTCAAAGTACACAGCACCTCCTGCTTCACCAATATCCGCTGTGGCATCATAGTCTCGAATGAGAAACATCAGAGACTGAAAAGTGACAAAAATGAGTTCAAACAGACTTGATATTGTAGATAGAAGACTGTTCTCGCTGCATGCTGGCGATAGCGAGGCAAAGTTGAAGATGCTTGAGGTGATGTCTCTCGACGCCTTTCATGATCTTGAAGACCTGAAAATGAAGTTTCAAGACGATTCACAAGACGATTCAAACCATATGAGAGGAGAGAAGAGCCGTGAGAGCGAAGATCGAAGCGCAGTCGACGCTCGATGTTTCGCTTCCAATGTGTCGACCAAGAGGACAACGAGGCCCTTGCCATTCGCGTCCTAAATGTGCTATAGTGAGCAACAACAAAAACTCTTTGAAACGGTGAAGGAAGATGAAACAACTTGAATAAGGAAAGGCTCGCTCCAGACGCAGATCCCGTTAGTAACGGACTCGGTTCCTGACAAGAACTGAAAGCCATTCTTCAGTCCCTCTGAGGTCATCCAACGTCGCGGCACCTAACTTCAGTAATCAGAGCATCAATTCGTCAACCTCTCTCTCTATCGGCTAAATCGATACTTCCTTTGGAAATTCCCCTCAAGAACATGATGAAGAAGTTGAGACGGAAGCTCTTGCCAGTTCGAGCAGCGCCCATCATGCTGATTACGCAAATCTGCCAACCGATAATTCACCCATGTTTCACTGAACAGACGGGCTTGTTTCGCAGGCCGTCTTGCAAAAGAATTCGTTCGATGGCATCAGTGTGTGCGCTACAAGAATCCTCGAGAAACTGAAAAGATAATTGATTTAATCTCGTACACCAACAACTTTATGGGAAGGTAGACAACCTTCAAAACGCAGAGCGCTTGCGGAGTGTCCATGTTTGGAGGAAATTGGGGTCTCTAAACGGGAGGTAGGCGTCAAGTTCAGTGAGCAGACTGAAGGCTTATCACCGTGATTGCTTGCAGAGAAGGTCGCCGGGCATGTCGCTCTCTGCCATTACGTGTCAGCCTCTAGATACGCAGTGGGGAGTAAGGAACCGATTTCACAACAAGCCTGAATCATCAGTCATGTCGGTACCCGGTGAACTCCCTGAGGGGCTTCTTGCTTGGAAGAATCACTGTTTTTCTCCCAATTCGAGAAAATCTCTTGCCGAAAAATCTTGTTGCCTCGTCGGAAAAAAAATTAAATTCTTTACTCATCGGTCATTAATCTTTTTGCGTGAATCAATAAAGAACGAAAAAGACGAGAACCAGCACGAGGAAGGAGAGCGTGAAGGTCTGAGCCGAGTTGTCTGCAAGAAAAATGTATTTGATTGCCATGAAAGAATTAGAAGCGAACGTTTGTCTGCTTTGGCCGGCGTGTTCGAAGTTTGGGTCGGCGTGGGGCAGGAGTTCAGAGAGTAAAAAGTCCTAAGACTTCCAGACGCGGCGAAGACATCCTTGACCACGGCATCGTCGACGTAGGGCTGGTTGTCCACGGTGACGAGGGGCTTCCAGATGGCACCATCAGAGCCTGAAATTTGCTCTTTCTTCGTCGACATCGTCAAGGTTGGCATAATTCTTTTTAAATTGAAGACTTTTTCGAAGAAGAAAGAAAGAAACCTAGGACGGTGATGAATCGAACGGTGCTCTCTTGCTTCTTGTCCTCGACGTTGAAAATACGGATGTCAACGTTAACGAGGTCCGCACCTTCGAGGGCAATACTGTACGTCACGTTGAACTTGTCTAAAATAGCTTGTGCTCAAAACTAATAGTTTAGACGAATCGGTGAGCTTTGCTGTGATCTGGCTTGCAGGCGGGTGTTGGGTTGTCGAAGGGGGTTGAGTTGACGAATCTTCAGCCTCAACAGTTTCATTCGTGGAAGAAGGAGTCGAAGGGTCTTTCTTGGCAGCGCTTACGAGATCACTGAATGCAACCTTTTCTCCACAAATCAACTCACCAGCACACGAGCAGCGCCAAACTCGCCACACAAAGACTTGCGAGGCGCATTCTTGAAGACACTCGAGGAATGCGGCAGAATGCGCACGGAAGCCTTCCGGTACAGCTTTTCTAGCCATTTCAGCCTGATTCACAATTCGAGCGTGGATGTTTTTGGAAGTCGCTTTTAGCGTTGAAATCCTCGGTTCGCTTTGTTGTTGCGGCAAATGGCAGGCACACTCATTGCGAAAGAAGGCGATGCAAAACATTTTTCACAACCTTTTCAAGAAGGATTTTAGAAGCAAAAAAACTCTAAACATCGAATTCCTTGCTGTGTTTTTGGAATGCTGTAGATGTTTTACCTCGTGATTTCAGAAGAATGTTTTGAGGAAAATGAATGAACCTCGACAAAGCGCGCACAAGCACGAAGGCGCCTTTTCTATCAACACACCATAAGAATTTCTCATTTCTCGGTTCTTTATCTCTTCTTTTCTGTCATTGGCTTACTGATTTCACTGGCAGTGACGTTTTCAAACACACGATTACAGCCACTAAATGTGAGACTTTAGCCTCCAAATGTTTCGAGGAAGCTAAACACAATGCTCTTGTTTTTAGCACACGAAAGAAAGACAGAATCGCCTGTCGCTCTACTTGATTCCCTTCGACGCGTTTACGCGACCCCGGAGGCGCCGAAGGCGCCGGTTGAAAATAAGACTAAGTGCCGGGGATTTATTTATTTCATTGTTTTGCGGAAAAAGTGCTGTTGAAGTAGAAAAAAAAATCAAGGATGATCACTAATTGAACCACAAGGATGCAGTTTTCAACTTTTCTTTCCTGAAAATTCAATCTCTTGTAGAAAAAAACAAATCCCACTGACCAGTCTTGAACGTTTTTGAGGATGAGTCTTCCTAACTGTGTCATTTTGTCTGTGCATCTCTCGTCCTTGAGGAGCTCGTTGAGAGCCTTCTCGCCGCCTTCTCGCGCAACCATTGGACAGTATTTTGCTCCAGAGATTGTCGTCTTGTTTGCGACGAACGTCAGGCAAAAGAGTTGCCTTTCAGGCTGTACCCAGTAGAGTGCGTACTGAATAAAATATCGGAGCGAAGTACAATTCGACTGGGTGTAACTAGTCACATCCCAGTTTTCCAGCACCTGTCACATCTCGTTGTTTATTTGTAGTGAAAATACAATACTTACCATTATCAGCTGTCTTTTCACAGCGTCTTGTGTGATATTGAGTGATTTCCAAGCTTCTTCATTGGTGTCCAGTAAAGCCAGCAATGCGACGACAGCGTTGAAATACACCCTCTTAATGGTGCTTATACTTTCAATATTATTCCTATAAGCAACAAGGTCAGTTGAAATGTCGTCAACGACGCTTACAGAAGAACATGAATAACATCGTCGTGCATAAATTGATACTTGAACTTCTCGTCAGCTACACAATGGCTGACTACAGACAACGCCCCGTCTATGAGATCTTCATCGTCGCCAAAATTGCGCGAGTATTCCAGAAACAGTTCGAGGATACCTTCTTTCGTGAGACGAGAACAGTTTTTCGGACCAACTGTAAGCGACTGTTTTGTTTTCAAGGCGATGCTCACGGGATGCGCAGTCCAGCGTCATCCATCCCAGCCGTACTATTTCGCCGCAAGGAGTATTTTTAACTCTCTGTTTCAATAAATGCACGGTTTTCTAAGTAATATTGTAGTTTTGCTACAGCTTTTGCTCGAATACCTCAATGATCCCGCAAGCTCCAAGCTCGTCACGGTTTTCCTCACCGACCAGGAAGAAGTGAATGAACTTCCTTAGACCTTCAATCAAAACAGCATAGGTACTGATTTCAAATGAGTCAACGAGTGATACATACGTATTCGTTGAGAAAAGCGTTCCTGAAAGGAGAACGAGTTTTGAAGTAATTTTCGTGCATTTTCGGACTTGAATTCCTAATGCTGCGAACCATTTGCAAAGGTTTTGAAGAGTTGTTGCTGCTAACTGCGTCATTTTGTCCGTGCATCTCTCGTCCTTGAGGAGCTCGTTGAGAGCCTTCTCGCCGCCTTCTCGAGCTAGCATTGGACAGTATTTTGCTCCAGAGATTGTCGTCTTGTTTGCAAAAGTCCAGAGATTAAAAAATTGAAGCTCTGGTTTGGTCCAAAGCTTTAGTTCAGCGAGGGACAACTGTATTGATGGCAAAGAATCGCGAATATAAGTGTTGACATCCCAGCGCTCCATTACCTGTCTCGTTCCTTGGCAACTGCTTTACAACGCTTACTCTCATAATGTCTTTCTTGATGAAGTCTAGCGTGTCGACGTCCAGAATCAGGCGCAGAAAGCACAACATGGCGAAATATTGAACATTCATGGCAACAGAGGCTTCTTGCGCAAGATCTCTGAAAAAAATACGGCTATGAATGCCGCATTTTTCTACAAATTATGACTTGATCTCGAATTCGAAACGAAACAAATGAAAAGTTTCGAAAAGGCATTCACACTTTGAATGGAATTAACTGGCGCCCGTGAATTCCGTCCATTTCGAATCTCAACTTACAAAACAATGCGAATTGAGTCGGATTTGAGAATACGATTCCAAAATCCCATGTCCTTCATGCAGTTTGAAACGGTCATCAAAACGATGGTAATGAGTTGTTCGTCGTCGCCAAATTTTTGCAAGTACTCAAGCACAAGTTTGCTACTCTCACGGTTTGCAAATAGCTCTCGATTTTTTGGAGATTCGTCTGAAAAGTGAAGTTCGGATGAAAGTCACTTTGCGTACTGTTTGCATTCGCAAGAATTGACCAGCCCAATCGCATTACTTCGTCACTCTTTAAGAATGCAAATCTGTAAGAATGAGAAATTCTCTCATAGGGGCGGCCGCTAGGAATCGGGCAAAATTGGACCTCTCTCGGTAAGAAACGGAGTAATAGGTTTTGAAGAGCTCGTCAAGCCGGTTCCAATGATGTTTTTTCCGGAAAATTTCATTCTCTCCTGACCGCTCCCGTGAGCATTGTTCACGAAACTTAAAATTGCTAGTTTACCTCGACCA
>JAQIXL010000806.1:0-24649 GCA_034700245.1 Poikilolaimus oxycercus
TAGTCGTTAACCGAGCGTCGTTAGCCAGCGGGTTCCGAAGCGGTTCTTGATGAGGTCTCTCCATCGAGTGCGTTGTCGGCCTGGTCTTCTTAATCTTACAGAGAACGACTCTTAAGACAGAACTCTGTGTGGCGACGGCGGCCATGAGGCCGGAGAGGCCTGGTCGAGCCAGTGCTGGTAGAGGGATAGCCCCGCCTCGATCTAGATGGGCAGCGTCGTCTTCAAGCCGTCGTAGTACGGCGATTACGGCGATTTCTCTACCGACTTCAACTCTTCGTCTATCCAAATCGAGCAGAAGACGCCTGAGAGTTTCGCAAGAAACTTCCAACGACTTATCAAGTGGAAGGAGAAGCGGCCGAAGGAGTAACATTAGGGAAGTCAAATATGGTGATCTGAGAGATCACTAACGACTTTTAAAGGACCGAAAAGGGTGTCGCTCTGACCAACTGGAGAGTCCACAAACGTCGCCTCCCAGGTCCAGCCCCGGAGGCGTGGTCGCGGTGGTCCACGTGCGAGGAGGGGACCAGCGGAGCCTCCAGACACCTCTCGTCCACTGAGTACAGACAAGAAGGGGCTACATGTTTGTTTGTGTCCATGTGCCCTACGCGTATTGTAGTTGTGCAGTTCTTTTATTTCTTGTTTCTGTTGATAACTCAAGTCGAAACGGACCTGAGTAGTCGTTCTTTCAGCTCAGCCAACTCGGGGAAAGGAAGACGGAAATGACAGCGCCATTCGACTCGAAGGAGGGAGAGAGGGCGTAGGGGGACAGCCAGACGGCACTGAAGAAAGCGGGAGACATCACCGAGGGAGAGAGCACGAAAGGAGACAGAATGATCGGGGAGAGAACTGTCGGATTCAGAATAAAGGGAGTAAGGGCGAAGGGCGACAAGACAAGAGGTGTGAGGGCTTGAGGGGAGAGAATGAAGGGGCACATGAGGAGGGGAGAGAGGATGATGGGGACACCAACGCCCGGAGAGAGGATAACGGGGATGAGGGCGAGGGGAGAGAGGACCACAGGTGAGAGGACGATCGGCGACAAGATGACCGGAGAGAGGATTCGAGGAGAGAGGATGACCGGCACGAAGACCCACGGCGAGAGAAGCACCACGCCGAAGATCGCTGAAACACTTCGCTCTTCCCATGAAATAAATCTATTCAGAGCAAGCCTTGAATACATTGCCGTGAAACGTTGCTGTCAACTTTCGGAACAGGGCAAACTTACCAGGAGACTGAATGAGCGGAGCGAGCAAGACGGGCGAGAGGATGATCGGCTGGGAGACGGCGGCGGGCACGTTGATGAAGGCCGTGCCCACGATGGGACTGAGGACGATGTCCTTCTGGCGAAGCTGCAATCCCTCTTTCCCCCTTTCAGACATTTAGAGAGAACCTTGAAGGTGTTGGCATCGTGGGCGAGTCGTCGAATGTGAGTGTGGATCTCGGCGTCGACCTCTTCTCTCGAGCGATTCTTGAAGTAGGACACCAGGTCTGAACGATTATACGGCGAGTGGGGCCCGTAGACGAAGTCGATCTGCTCTGGAGTCAACGTCGAGTAGCCCGTCGATTTGAAATCCGAGATCTGAAACGCATTTCAGCCAAGATAACCAACGCCCTGCCTGTTCCTTCGTGTACATCTTGTCCAATTGCTCATGAATCTCCACCTTTCTCGCAGCTTCAGGTCCATAAAGCTTCGTCGCGTTCTCCTGCAAGGTCCTCCTAGCATGTTCTACAGAACTTGGAGAAGACCTTCACTCTCTCACAGGAGAGGGATCTGCCCCTCCAATGCACGCAGTTCGAGGCGCGCTGTAGCCTCTCTAGTCTGTGGTGGACGGCCCCCTCTCCGTTTCGACGGAGTCTCATTTCATTCGTTCTTTTGGCCCCTATCGGATTGCTCGTCTGATCAAGTCACATCAATTGTGCTCCTCTATTACACCGATTTGCTACTGTGCTTCTGCCTTTGGGCGTTTTAGACCCTTGAATTTGCTGTTTCTACTGCTCTTAATGTTTTCCACGCTTTTTGGCCTTGAATGCCTCCTTTGTATCCTTCGTTGTAAGAAGTATTGCTACATTCAGCCAAAAGACACCTATTGGTCACCGTTATTCTTCTACAAGTTATTCCTTTCATGACCCTCACCTTGCTGAAGTAGAGTGGCTGTCCATTGGGGCCTCGCATGGCGCGCTTCTCCTCTTCTTCCTCCTGCATCTTGGTCTTCTCCTGCAAGTATACAACTTTAGTTTTGTCTACTCTTCAACTTTCTCTTGACTTGAGAAACTCCTAGTCTCGTTGGACCCCAAATGACCCAGATCGTAGTGTGTAGTCAACGGCGTGTTGTGTCGATGTGCGCCACATGTAGTCCGGAGTGAATCGGCGATTTGCGAATTCTCATCGCCTCCACATCGCCCCGGCAATACGGCGAGTATCTCCCTTCTCGACTGGCTGCTCTTCCTCTTCTCTCCCTTGACTCCCCCGGGTATACGGTTATTGTAGCCTGGCGAGAGCGCGCCGTTGTTGCCTACTTGCCTGCATCTCTTTAATGTGGAGCCAATAGTCTTTAAGAATCTAGAGTTTGTGGCTAACGAAGAGGCGTACGCTAACGGTATCGAGGCAATTTAGTCTCCATCAATTTCATCCACTTGCATGGCGGTGTCAGGACGACTTTGTTTTCACCTTGAGCGTCGCTTTCCTGGTGTATTGGTCAATGGCCTTATTATCAGGAATTCGGACTTCCCATTGTTTGTCCGAGATGTTTTGCTCACCCGCATTTGTTCGACGGCTTCGGAAACGCCCGAGGTCTCGATGACAAAATCCATCCAGGCTCGTTGGTCACCATTAGGCATTGCATTCAGCACCGAGGGGAGACTAGCGAGCTTCTCGAGACCCTGAACACTTTCATCCCTTACTGTCATCTCTTGCCTCTCCTTCCTCATGAAGACTGAATACCGAGGGTGAGATGAAGTTGACCTAAAGAGAAGGAGTTTGTAGTCGGTGTAGTCATACCGCGTCGTCTTCGTCCTTTGTAAGGGCCATAAAACGCGGCGAGATGAGCTTCAGCGTTTTGTTGTCGAATCCCGCGACGTCCTTGCCCATAGCCATCATTCCCAGTTTCACTCCTGCTCTATGTCAGGTTTTCCTCCAAAGTGAACCTTCTCGGATGAGATGGAGAGGCGCTCTGAGGACACGCTGTTCATGTGTCATGTTCTTTTCTTGTTCTCTCGCGAATTGTTTCATTTCCTCGAAGTCTGTCGCGTCATCCTGAAACTTCTTCCCTCTCCAACATCATGAGGCACCATGGAGGCGAGAGGTCGTCGACTCAGTTGTTTGGAGTCGTCCCCGCCGTGGAGAAGACGCTCATATTGTTGGCGTAGAAGCTGAAGTTGGATGCTTCTCATCAGTTCCAAGAGACTGCTCACCTTCTTGGCTCGTTGTCTTTCCTTTTTGGCTTCGGCCTCTGCTTTCACCTCGCTGAGGGTCTTTCGCCAACTAAACTTTGTTTTGAACTGAACGCAACTCACTCGGCCTCTCCAGGTTTGTTCTTGAAGGCGCGAACCATATTTGTCAGTTGACGGGCAAGCATTCCGAAGGGAGAATGGTCGTGAAGTTGCGTGAGAAGCTCGTATCTGAACATTCCTTCCTTCGACAATGATCGTACGATTGTTGCTGGACGGCTTCTCGCTTGGCTCGCATTCGAAATCCACCCATCCACGATGCTTCCCGAAACTTCTTTGGTCTTCTATCTTGTCGACTCTCAGCCGAGATCCTTTTTGCACTTCGAAGCCATGCTCGTTTCTCTAAACGCCACAATGTTTTCAACTCATCGGTCTTTATCATTATGTCTGAGGTCCATGTTGACTATTCTGGCCCCTGAATATGAATGTTCAAAGCTGACCGCAACCGCGCAATGTCATTATTGTTTCTGTGTTCTTTTCAACAAATTTCACTCCCGTCCCTCTCCGACTGACCATTCCGGTTCGTGTCGGAAGCGGGTCTGAAACGATTGAAATGACTCGCGCGAAGTCGATGAAGACGGCGGCTGCCCGCCCGCTGCGTCACTCCTCGCCCACCTGGAACACTTTGATTCAATTAGTGTCCATTCTCTCTTTCCACACACTTCTCCAGACACTTTCTCCTCTCTTCAAACGATTCACGACAGGAGGAAGAAGAAAAGGGCGGCTAATGGGCGATACACTCACTGCTCTCAGTGGCCGATGAAATGTTGAAGGGCGCCCGTCTGCGAGACGACCTCCACCCGCCCGAGACCCTTCTCACGTGAGAAGACTTCCTTGCAGCGAAGACCTTGACGCGTCGCAGCGGCTGCTTCTCCGCCTTCGTCGAATACACAACTGGCTCGACGTGCTTCTTCAGTTCCTCGGAGAGAATAATTGTTCCGTTCTCATGTCGGGCCACAGGTCGAACATGTAGAATTCGAGAGACGCATTTGGCATGCGTGTGTGTGTCTTTCGCCTTCTTCGAGCATGCCTCCAGACGTTTCCGTTGCCGAATGGTCAAGTTGTCCAGCCTGAAAGTTGAACTTATCTCCGAGAAGGTTTCCGAAGTGTTTTCGTGTGTAAAAGTGTTTTGATGGCCTTTAACTTAAAGCGGAGGCTCTTTTTTGTGTTTCGTTGTTCTGACAGGTTGACAGACAGGCGAATCCCATCATTGTCGAGGGAGGGCGCCCGTGGCGTCCCGACGAGGATCAGCCTCAATTCGACCACTTCTTGACCCACACAGAACTTTCGATCACACACATTTGCACTTTCGAATCTTCCTACTAAACGTGTAGTCTAACGAAACGGTGATGTGAAAGCTAGAGAAGGGTAGGAGAAGTCGATTCAAGGTCTTCAGAAGCAGGACAGAGAGAAACTACGACTTTCAGGCAGTAAAAGGCGTTCTACTGTCGATTTCCAGGCCTTGACCATCAACAACCACCGATGCAAGAGTCTCTCCTGCCCGTCCACGCGCTTTGGGCCCAGGTAGGCGCGCGGCATGATGAATGCGCTGGTGACACCACGAAGACGCCGACGTTTGCTCTTCGATTTCCTACTTCAATTCAAAAAAACAGAGGGACGAGCGGGAAAAGCATTGAACAGAAAGTTTCAGGCAGGAATTAGAGAGACTATTTCAGGTTTCAGATCAGAGAGCGATAAAGATGAAATGAGTTCGAAAGAGGTTATAGTCGAGGAGGAGATGGTCTTCGCCCATGAAACTTTTATGATGGCGCGTCAAGAAATTCCCTTTTTTTCCCGTGAAACCCCGAGACACTCTAGTGAATCAAACGACCCCTGGCATTAGGCCAAAATCGACTTTTCAACTTCAACAAAAGTTTCTGTTCTTTTCAAGGATGCCATTGTACCAACAATAAGTTGCTTACGCTTTAGTAACAGCTGAATAAGTCCAGCGGTATGCAAGTTTCAGGTTCGCACTAGTTCTTACCTCTGCGTGGCGACGGCGGCCATGAGGCCGGAGAGGGCCTGGTCGAGCCAGTGCTGGTAGAGGGAAAGCCCCGCCTCGGTCGAGATGGGCAGCGTCGTCTTCGAGCCGTCGTAGTACGGCGACTTCTCCACCGACTTCAACTCTTCGTCTATCCGAATCGCAGCCCAGATGGATGCTGAAGACTTTTCATTATGGTCTTGAACTTACCGATTGGCAGTAGAAATAACCTCAGCAGCATGGCTGAAGGATAGTCCTGAAAATAATTGACTTCTGAAGCAGTCTTGAATAGTAAACGAACAATTTCAGGCGAAGAATGAAGCCACTAGAACGATGGAAAGGAAGAACAAAGGCCATGGAAGGAAGAGGAGGCGGAGGAGGATCGTCGGGACTCGCCTCTCCACGCGCTCGCCGCGCGACTCGCACCACGCCGAATCAACGGACTTAACCCAAAATGTTCAGGGGATTCGAGCCGTACGTCGCCGCAGACATCTCGAGATCCCCTATTCGAGAGTGGCAGCCCCCTTCAAAGACTTGTCTTTTATCACGAGGAGAAGTGAATGGGATTAGGCAGGAAAACGCCTCTGGCCAGACGTGCACATTCTCCAATAGACGAAGGACATTGTAGCCTCGACTAGAAAAACTTGAATACCGTAGTTCTCGAGTTTCTTTCTGCTAAGCAGAGTGGCAGTTCCTTGAAAGAGAAATGGAAAGAGTCAAATGGCAACGGATGGAAGATCGATCTTTAGCCATTCACCAGCGGCTCTCCAGTCGATGGTGCACTATCTGTGTCGATTCCCCTGCGCTTCATTGCACATCTCGCCTCATGAGAAAGGACAGAAATATGGCCGGAAAGAAAAACCAATTCATAATGTGAAGTCATTTGATGCGCTCTGAACTTGTTTGCAATCTTAGCTATCGGTATGCTCTTTAACGTTTGAACGGAGTAAAGAAAACCGTTTCCTGCAAAACCTATGTCGCAAACGTTCCCAAAGAAAGCATTAGAAGTCATAATATTTGCGCTACTGTACGCTGCATTTCAAACTCGTGCCGGGTGAGACTCTTCAACTAGCCACATTTCGTTCCCGATGTTCCTCCCCCCCCCCCCCCATTTCTTCCTTCGAATCAGCAATCAATTGACATTCCCCCGTCCTTCCTCCGTTTCGTGTCTCTCAACGCGATCTGTGACCCTTGAACAGACACATTTGAATGAATTTATTCCCTTCTTCTACCATCGCCGATCCTCTTCATCATAGCTGTCACTTATAAGAATGATGACAGAAAGACGATCGTTGAGTCGAGGTGAGTCTCCGACGGCGACGATGCATTGGAAGGGCGCCGCCTCCTCTCCCCCTCCTCGCTCCTCTCTTTCCTTCTCCATTTCCGGTGTTGTAACCTCGTACTTCGCCGCCCGCAGTTGTCCGTCTTCTGTGAATCTCTCGAAATGCGTCTTGATTGTGTCTCCAAATGTCGCTTTGAGTGATCGAATCGTACTCTCCTCGAGACTTAGGATAAAGGATGCCGTCGAAATTGGCATCCGAAGTTTCTTCCTGATCCATCGATAAATGCCCGAGTGAGTGAGAGCCGTGGTCCCTTGTGGGAGATGAAGATGTTTGGGCGCCCACATGTCGAGTTGTTCGTCGGCAATCTCGACGCGCAGCTCGGTCCGATTCTCGGGGAAGGCGAACGTCAATTCCTCGAGTTGTCGAACAGCCGAGAAATCGAAAAACTCTCTTGTCAATTGTCGAAGATGAGTGAAGTGAAGCTGTTTTGGTTGGAATTCGTCGAGAACTCTCCTCACGACGCGTTCTTGCAATGGCTCGTACTCATAGCTCAAGTGAAGACGATCCGGCTTCGGTGTCTTGGAGAATGCGTTGAAGAACTGGTCGAGAAATCGTCCAGGTGGATTCCCGATGTCAATTCCGTCAAAGGAGTGATGGCGAAGCACGAAGTAAAGAATCTCTTCAAGGGCACTTGCGTGTCCCGGCTTCACCATGAAGGTCATTTCCAGGAGCGAGCGCCGTCTCTTGCGAAACATTCGTTTCCTTTGATACTCGTAGAAGACAACGGCGATGTTCTCGCTGAGCCAGAAATCGGCTTCTGATCGCAGAACATTCTCTTTGTTGTCGTAAGTGATGACGGGGCAGACGAGTCTCCGTCGACCCGGTCCCATCGTCGGCTTCTTCTGAAAGAGTTCGAAGCCAAATCCAAAACGATAAGAAACATGAATGGGCAGAACGAAATCGAAGACCATCGAGGTGTCCTTGAATTTCCTCAATCGATGGCGGTTCTTCAAAATCAAGTCATGGGTGAACCGAGAACATTGAATCAGCCTCAGAAGGTCTCCCGGGAAAACGAACTTGAGCACATCGAGCAGCAAAGTCTTCTGCATCTCAAGAAGAGGAAAAGATTTCCTTGGACCAATTCTCCGAAAGGGAAGCCAGCAGTCGAGGATCATGCCACTTTATGTACTTGTCTACTTGGCTGTTCATTGAAGATCATCCATGTGATCCACCATCGAGGGTGCGAAATGTCAAGTTCATTGACGTTTTGATAAAGTGCTAATCTGTCTTCTTCTTCTTCTCTGTCTGTCTCCTCAAGATCAAAAATAATCTTTATCCTGTACATATAAACCTTTGCGTAGGTAAACAGTGTTCTTTGTGTGAAGCGAAGATCTCTTCGAGAGAAGTAGAGACAAAATCGACTAGTTTCATGGTAAAATCGTGTCCATGGAGAAGCGAGAGAAGAGCGTTTCAGATGTAAAAGTTACTAAACGAATTGAACAATTGCAATGAAGTCTCGCTCTGTGTGTGATGAAACAAAAGGCCCGTTTGGGATGCGAAGGAAGTGGAAATACAGCTGGAGCGGAGAAATGGAAGGAGGGGGGCCACGGGAGGGCCGAGGATCGGTGTGAGAGGGGAGACCGGCACAGTTCGAGCGATTCTTTGAGAGAAAGCGGCTTGGCCATTTAACTAGGAAAGTGAACTTGCTGAAGAAAGAAGAGAAAGAGCAAAGTTTGAGCCGATTTCGAAAGGAAGAAGAAAATTGCGTTCGGAATTCGAAAGAGGTTGGAGCGGAGAAGTGAAATGCGTCCATGGTGGAGGAGGAGGAAGGGGGACATGGCAGAAGCTGACTGAAGACCCATTTCGTTCACACAACATTCATGCTCAAAAGAATCTACGAAGGTGAAATCTAATATTGCAAGGAAAGAATGAACCGGTTAAGGACACCAAATGTGGTCACAATCGAAGAGGAAGTGGACGGGGCTCAGAGGTTCTGACGGAAGGCGGGCAGGTTCTTCGAGAGATCCATGCGAAGAACCGTCGCGCCCGTCGTCGTCAACTCGGCCGTCAAGAGCGAGCAGCCATCACTGTACGCCGAGTCATCGCTGGAACTCGGACGCTGCGAGCCGCCATAGAAGTTGGACGCGTTGCTGAGATGCTGCTGGACGCTGTAGCGCGGCGTGGACCCCTCGATGGGTGGAGGCGGCGGAGGGGAGAAGGGCGGCGGGTGATGATGCATGGCTCGGTAGCCATAGTGCTGATGAGCGGCGAATTCGTGTGGCGGCAGGGTTCGATAAGCCGAGTTACGGTAGGCGGCGGGTGGCTGAGCCATCATGTCTCCATAGGAGACATACTCGTAGACGCTGCCTGAATCTCCAAGAATTACTCTTTAGCAAACAAATAACTTGCTTACCATTATGAGCATTGTTGTTGTTGATGGCTTGTTGTTGATGTTGATAGAGAATGAGAGGGTCAATGGGCGGAGAGAGTTGAGGACCGTAGAGCTGGTCACGAATGCGAGACGGTGTGTTGTACTTGTCGCTGCCCGTATACTGAAACCAACTCTTTGAGCAAGAAACTTTGAAGTAGTCAGAGGAGTGGAACTAAATTAGCTAAGCTAAGACTCTATTGGGTAGTGACTTCAAACGTTTAGAACACTGGATGAACGGTGACTTCTGAAGAATGTGTGTGTGCAAGTGGTGCTAAACCAAAACAGAGACTGCGCACACAAACACAACAACAACGGAGACGAGGCTCACTCGACCATGGCAAAGCTACTTGGGAGGAGGGGTTATTTAGGGTGCGGAATTAGCTGAAATGAATGTCGTGCCGGGTCGTTCGCTCTTTCACTCCATCTCTCTCACTTCCGAGCTTTTGCTGTTGACGACGAAAACGGCGTTCGGCGATGAGCGGCGAGTATTCGTGAGTTCGACCAGGGCGACCAATCATCGGGCCGCTTCGGATTCGAGTCTGCCAGAGAGAACAAGTTGACATTGAAGCCTTGGACAAGAACCACAAGTGCCTATTGTGCAGCACAGCCAACCCTCACCAAAGCTCTCAAGACTTTTCGAGAAGGACATGGAAATGATTCAGATGAAGTCATACCAGGAACTCGGAGCCCGAGCCGCTGCCCGTTCCGTTGGAAGAGTTGGTGCCTGCTGGCGAGAAGGGCAGACGCTTCGTCGTCGCCTGCCCATCGCTCGAGGCTGCCGAGGATATAGAGAGGCAGCCATGACGAGCAAGCCATTTGCGAGCGTCCTTGCGAAGCTGAAAAGGATTTGCCGTAGTCTAATCTTCTTAAAAGAGAAAGAAACGAAAAGCAATCTCATACCCTCTGATTGAAGACGACGTGGAAGAGGAAGATGAAGAGACCTTGAAGGGAATTGCACACGGTGAAGGCGTAGGCAGCAATCACAGAGTAAGGTCCTGTACCACCATTAAAGCTTCATGAGAAAACAAACCGTTGTCAATCCAGAAGAGACCAAGGGTCCAGGTAGATCCGAGGAGGCACATGAGGGCCGCAGCGCCCTTGAGCCATGAACGAATGTTGCGGACGGTCTCTCCATCGTGACGACATGGCCGATACATCGAGTGACGGCAGACGACGACCAGCGTCAAGGCGAGGAAGAAGACGTTCACGGCCACAATCAACGAGGCCGGAGCGACGAAGGCGAGTACGAAGAAGTTGTCCGTTCTCAGCCAGCAATGTCTCGACGTGCCGAAGCCACCTCGGTCCACCCAGATAGCAACGGCTGTAATGAGCATCGGAAGACCGTAGCCAGCCAAGGCATAGAGGGGCTTGCGAGACGTCACCGAGGGGAAGACCTGAAAGGTTAATCCTTTGACGCTTATACCTCGATGAGCATGTGATAGAGCTGAAATCCCTCGAGGAGCATCCATGTGAGAGACGAGAGGAAGAGATACATGAGGAACATGGCGATGAGACTGCACGCCAGTGACTCGCTCGTCCTCCAGATTCCCGCCAGAAACACCACCTCGGCCAGAGCCAGCACGAAGCAGAGGTTCTTGTGTACGAAGACACGTTCGCCGTTAGAACTTGAGAAGATCTGAAGAGAATAAGTTTTCAAGAGGGGATCAAACCTGGAAGGCGAGGAAGCTGAGGACGAGGCAGATAATGGAGATGCCACAGCCCACGTAGGTGATCATGGTCAGAAGACGGGTATCAAGCTCCGAGAGCTAAAAGGCATTCATGTCTTCCTTGAGTTTCCTTACCTCGATGCCACGAACATCCATGAGGACGGCGAAATGGGTGAGATGGTTGCAGGCACAGACTGTGTGAGTAGCATTGGCTGAGTTGAGACGACAGCCCTCAGTGGCCCAGTCTCCATCACCGTTGAGGCCGTCGTCGAGGGGCCTCCACCAGACACAGCTCCTCATCAGCCCGCCGTCATGGAGTGGTCGTTGATGACGGAAAGTTATCACAGCCTGGAAGTTGAATAAGGACTAACAATAAGCAAAATTTCTTACCGGCTTGCGAAGACGACGCACTGTCTGGACTCGTCCGTACTTGAGAACACTGGCACCGACGATACGTGAAACGACCGCCTTGGGCCGGGACTCGCAATGCTCTTCCGGGGAGAAGCCCTCACAAGGATCTTCGGCCTGCATCAAGGCTCCCAGATTCGAGAACGATGCATAGTACACTTGGGCTTGTTCTATAAGAACGTAACTCTCTTGAAGCTGTCAGACCTCCAGAATGGTTGAGGGCTTCACGTGGAAGAGCGACGATGTCCACAGAGTTGTCATAGAGGCTCATCGACGGATACACGACCACTTCTTGCATGTTGTTGGTTGAAACCTAGAATTGACCGGTTTCCCCATTGGTTCGCTGTCTCACCTCGATAGTCACAAGTGGTTGCTTGACTTGATCGCTGCCGATCAACTGCGAGGCCGTTGAAGATAGGAGTTGTTCGACGAGGGCGACGATCCTCGCCGCGAGACGTCTTCGAAGGGCCGGCGACCAGTTGAGCCACGATGGACGCTGGTTGTCGTGAAGAACATCGGAGACAATTCGAACCACTATCTGAAAAAGAGGAATCATAATAGAAATTGTTGTCGGAGACGCCCACCCCTACAATTAAAAAAAACTTCCCCGACTTATAAGGAGAAGTTGAAACAGTGAATTTCCCACAACACAACATACCCGATTGATGTTCCTTGCAGTGTCCATCTCGTTCTCTTTGTTGGCCAGAGTCCACTTGTAGACGGAAGAGAGCATCTCGGCGATTCGAGGCACATCTCCAGGCCAGAGGACCTCCTTGCTCGTGAGACTTCGCACTTCTCGCAGAGTCTCGAGAATCTCTGTGCCCGCTGCGGGACTGCTCTGCACCACTTGGTCCGCGAGTTCCCGTGCTGCCCGGTCAGCCCAGTCCGAGACGCACTCCGTCATGTCGGGTTCTCCCTCCCAGTCACCACCTCGCTTGGGACATCGCCAATGCGCATAACCTGAAGAATTTGTGTTGAGAAGTTGAGAGAATAACGAACCGAGAACTCCCCGAGGGCATTCGAGGCGTCGGGCAACATTCGGCGGTGTCTGAGGCCATTCGATGTCGCCTCTGACGATTGATTCGCAGGGCAACGGCTCGCGTTCCTCCACGACTTTGAGTCTCTCTTCATCGCTCGACTCGGAGATCTCATTTGAGTGAAGCGCCTTGCGGGTTGCGGGGGCCTTTGTTGTGGTAGTGGTTGTCGTCTCTGAAAACGTTTTGTTTATTCTTTTTACACTGAAGCTGAAGATGACAACGAAGTTACTCGGCACAGCAAGCCACATATAGAAGTTTTGAAACTGAAAACTGCTGAATACCAATGGTCGGCGCGGGCACACAATCGTATCCAGCCTCGAGGTACTTAGACGTGCCGGGACAGTTGGGTTCCTTGAGAAGATGAGCGGTGACGGAGAACTGACAGAAGGGCTTCTCGTTGCAGCTGAAAACTTGGCACTCCACACGACGACAACAGCACAACATTGAAGAAATTGCGAAGATGAAGATGTGAGAGGATTATTTTGTTGTCAGCTAAAGCACCCAAGAAGGGACAACCACCACGACGATACTCTTTCTGTCCACTACCACAACAGCACATTGAGTGTCACTACAGGGCATTCGAATTCTCGGACCTGGGACGCAGTCATAGCTCGCCTCGAGGTACTTCGAGGTTGATGGACAGGGGTCCGCGAAGAGAAACGCGTCTACTCGGAATGCACACTCAACCCTCGAGGTGCAGCTGCAAAGATTCCCGCCTGTCATCTCTCTTTCAAGATTTGTATAGAAGAAGATCCAAGCGTGCCCCCATCCGGTCACCCGTCTCTTTGAGTGCGTCTCGAGGAGGCGGTCAACGCCTTTGGCTCCCGGCGCGAAATCCGCGAAGGCGCATTCGACCGGAACGACCCTCGTCTCTCTCCCCTTTGCCGCCTTCCCGAAAACCCTGGGAAGGACTATCGAAATGACGATTTTGTTCCTTTTCAGTGGCTTTGTCCAGGAAGAGCCACCACCTGCTTCCGGTTGGACATTTGAGGAAATTCTCTCGCATTCATCATAAAGAACACGCTGACAGTGATTGCCTCTCTCCCTATTCAATCCCGTCTCCCCTTCTTAATTGACCCGATGACCAATTAGGGACCTGCACCATCTAAGTTTCACGTCTCGCCCTTCCTCGACCCCTCTCTCCTCTGCCATTTCTCCAAAGAGGAACAAAAGAAGTGTTGTTGGACGTTGTCCGTGAGGACTTCCTTTCTTTCTCCTTTGGTGCCGTCGTGTCTTGCTCGGCTCAGTCACCGGAATGAACATCAAGGACAAGACGGCGACCACGTTCTTCCCTTCCCCTTCCTCGACTCAGAGGGATTTTCCGAAAGACGAGGAAGCCCCCAATTTGCCCATCAGCTTTCCGTGTTCGAAATGAATGTCATCGAATGGAGGGTCGAGGACGGGAAAAAAGGTCTGGAAGCATCAATTAAGGGGAAGAGAGGGAGATGCGCGGTCGCCTCGCGCATCGTCTGTGCGATTGAGGGGCGCCCTGTACAAATCGCTTTTCCCTCTTGTCCAAGATGAGCATCGGCCATCGACGTGATTGGCGGTTTCGAGCAGGAGAGGGCGCAGCCGGTGTTCAACCGTGCAGATGCACGGCGCCTTCGGACAGAGCGAGCAGGCCAATTCACGTGCTTGTCCCCGCTTCCTGACCGTTTCTGCCTCATGCGCTCATTTGTTGCACGCATCACGCTCCAACGCCTCTTCCTCTCTCTCCCTCTTCAGCTTGATCGAAATGAACAGGTGGAGGCGAGCAATGTCCATGAGGACAGATGCTAACTGAGTATTAGCTGCATTTTGCCGCCTCTTCCCTCTGTCCCTCTCCCTCAACTGCCAAGGACATGCACATCCCTTGAAATGGGGCTCCGACGCGTCTGCCATGCCATTCCCACAAGCAAGAAGAAGAAGAAGGAAGAGGAGATGGGAGAGGAAGAGGAGAACGAATGAGTTGGAAGCGGCAAAAACCCGCTCGCACTCCTCATGGCCATTTCGCCCTCTCTTTATGTGCTCTCTCAATTTGAGAAGGCGTCTGGCAGTTTGAAGAATCATAACTGTAAGAGGTCTGCTCAAAGTTCGCTGAAGTCAAAGTTCGATGTTCTAGTGGCAACCCCCTAAGGGAGGGCAGAGGCCGACCCTCGAGGCCTTGGAAGACGTGAAGTCGTCCCTGGAGTGCCCCATCGGAGGCTTCTAATTGGCACCTTCGTCTTTCCTTTCAGCAAGCCGAATGTCCTACCAACACCGAGCCCTCCCCGCCTGCCTCGACCATTGCCAAAAATTCCATCTCCCCTCATGCCAAAAATTCCATCTTCGTCTCTCTTCTCCGCGAAAGGAGGAAGGCAGATAATCCGCCCTACAGGATCTCAAGTGGCCGCCTTTGTACCTGTCCAGAAGGAGAGAAGGGGGAGGAAGAGGAAGAGGCATTGACGTTTTCCCGCATGATCTCATGTTTCCAAACGCGTCCCGACCACCTTCTCTCCCCATAGGCAAAAATTATCTCCGGCACGCGTCGGCCCCTCTTTTTAGTTGTTCCCCCGCCGTCAAGAGAAAGAAGGAAAAGGGAACGCTGATGATGTTTCCGACACGCATGAGTGCGCGGAACAGACGCGGTGCTCATTAACCTTCGGACGAAAAATCTTCACGCCTTTCCTGCACTGCACCTGCTGTCCTCCCTCTCCCCCTCCTCTTCCAGGACAAGGCAGACAAACTGGCAGCCGCATGGTTTCAAGGTCATCGTTTGACTCTCCGATATGCATCAGCTTGAGGATTATGCAACAGTCGGATGAGGACAGACAGAGGCCGGGCCGTGTCGCCATCCATAAATTTCCATTATCTAAGCGCATGCGAAGCCCTCTGATGGTTATAAATTCGACCCCTCGGGCCCTCTCTGACACAATCACGGAAGCTCTCTCTCCCGAGGGTTTTCCTTCTCGAGGAGCGGGGGAAGCGAGTGGGTAATGCACCCCGGGAGGGCCCTCTAAGTGCTCGGACGACCCTCTAATTTCTGCTGTTTATCTCCCTTAGCTAACTGACCACTCCTCCGACACCCGCCTCGAAGGCTCTAAAAGCCTTACATGATCAAGGTCTTCAAGGTCTTCTCCCTATTTGGGAGGAGGTGAAGGGGGACATGTTGTCGGCACGGGGTGTTGGCCCGACAAAGGAGGCTCTCGGCTGCATCGCAAGCAGTGAATCATTCAGTGTGCCTCCTCTGACAGGCGCTGACCCCTCGCGACCCGGCGAGTCTCGGGCGAGGGCTGATCCATAAAAGAAAAGCGACTCGCTTGAGCGATGAGCGCCGTCTATTATACCGGGCACGCTTTTTTCTTTCACCGCTCATGTCAATGGAAGGGAGAAGGAATGAGAGAAGAGACTCACGTCTGTTCGAGGATAGGCAATGTGGCTGGATTCGCGCATTGAGTGTTCAAGTCTCCATCACCGTCCGGGTTACATGGTTCAAGAGAAAATCTGAAAGCTCTCTCATTTTGAACAAGTTCAGTACCGTCCATAATTGGCTCTTCTCATGGCAATGACGAGACCGGATGGACAGGAGAGCACCGCCAGTTGTCCCTCGCATGTTACCGTACCTGCAAGTGTTTCAATGAATTTTCTGATTTCAAGTCTGTCCCCTCACCCCTCGCAACATCGTCCCATTTCAGCTTTTCCCCTGAGGCGGTGGTGTCTCGATGCTGCTTGCGCAAGCAAATATGCACTTTCTGTTTCACCCAACCCTGCTTCACCACAAAGGGAGAGACAAGAAGTCTTCTGTCACGGGCTACACTCTCCTCCTCCTCCAAGCTCTGAACACTTTCCACCCTCCCTGTCACTGATCCTGTCAAGAAGTGTGCGTTCGGGACGTCACGTCCCTTCTCTTTTCCCTCAAGGGCTTGTTCCCTGCACCTTGAGGGCTCTTCCCGGCAGTGAGCAGAGAGGAGAGGAAGGGGGACTGTTGACCCCTTGGAGCGCGTCTCGCACACCGCTCGCTTCACTTTTGTTTGTCGAGAGACTCCGGCCAGCCTCCTCCTCCCTTCTCCACCTTCTCCCGTATCATCTCCTTCTCTCTAGAGCCGTCATCACGCCGACAGCCCCACAACTAGCTTCAATCACCGTCTCTAATCGGAGGGCAAAATTCGCTTCGGGAGCCAGTCCCCTTGCCTCGTGTTGATCGGGAACAAATGTTGGCAGGAAGAAGGAAGAGTGAGGGAGAGGGGAGAGAGATGGTCGGGTTTCGGCTCTCCTCAAACAGACTCCACAATTCTCTCATCAAGGATTCGTTGTCATTGTCCTTCCATTAAGAATGCATCTCCTCTTCTCTCTGTTATGTCCGTTCGCCGCCCCCTCGAGGGGATCCCCTTACTTCTTCTCTTGGAACACCGAACGCCTAAAGGCCTAGCCATATGTTTGTCCCTTGCAGCCGCATCGCTCGGCGCCAAATTCGAATTTGCATAAGAAGAATATGTGTGCCTGAAGACATGGACAACAAGCTTGTCGAGACAGAAGAACGAAAGCGAACACTTCATTGGATTGGCCCCTCTTCGAGGCGGGAGACCTTCCTTCCCTCATCCCTCTTCCTTCTTTCAGACGAATGATCTCGAGACGTTTTCTCGCCCTGACAGACGGACCTCCGTGACCGAAAAGGGAGACCGCCGACCCATCTGGTCGCATGGGTCATAAGCTCGACGAAAAAGAACTCTCCGAGTGATCCAGCCAGAGAAGTGCCTCTTAATGAAGTCGACATCGGAGAGTGCCCCCCCCCCTCCCCGAAGGCGGCGAAAGAAGCAGAAGTCGAGTCTCGGCTCCCTTATGAAGTGCCGACTTCTTCGTGCTCGTCTTCTTGCCCGAGTAATCTCCTTAGCAAACATATGGCATCCCTCTTGGCGGCCGTCGTCGCGCTTCACTAGCAGACTTGCCAGATCTTCTCTACGCCGGGTTCTGGCTGTACCTCTTCCTCTTCCCCTCGGAAGTCCACTCCAATGGAATTATTCAATGGGTAAAAATATCCTGAGCCTTTCCCATAGTCCGACAAGGATCTCGGAAAATAAAGGGGAGGCAACTTGATACCATCGACGACTACCGCAGAGGAAGACTAATGGATGCAGAGGCGGCAGCGTGTGTTGACTGTTTGCATGAGATGAGTGGTCAACGACGAGGGAGGAGGGCAGACCACCCGCTGGCGTCGCGCACTCGCCTTGCCTTTGGCCTGCCCGCCGTTGGCCCCCTCCACCGCCGACTCTGTGGAGCCGCCGCCTCGACGAAAGATCGAAAGTGACACGAAATTCCTTTTTTTTGGTCAAGGATTGTCTCTCTCTCAGTTTGTCCTCAAGAAGGTCCAGAGGGGTCATGGTCAACCTCCACTGAGGATCGTGAGCCAGTTCGCTTTCTCTTCGAGCCGTCGCCTTCCTCACTAAGACCATTGTCTACAGGCCGAGGCTGTCGCCCTGCCGGGATCAGACCAAAGGGCGAAAGGCGACTTCGCTAATCGAAGAAGAAGAGAGGGCCGAGGCTACGCGATCGGCATCTCAAAGCGGCGGTTGCCCACTCGCTGCTTCGGGCGTTTCACGCAATAAATGTCAAGGGACGGTCAGGCTGCGTGATTGGGGGGAGAAGGCGGCGGCTCGGCCCTTTCCTCTCTTCGGACCGTCGATGGGCTCCGCATGCGACGCGCGATTTATGGCCTCCTTGCACATCCTCCGTCTGAGAGGAGAGAGACGCCACGCGTCGCCTTCTTCTTCTCTACAGGGCCTGGGATGTCTCACAACTGTTGCTTCCCTCTAATTGTAAGAGAAGAAGAGAAGAGGGAGATGAGTGAAGTGACTAGCCGTGGTTGTTTTTGATGGATGCCCGCCACCTTTCTCGACCCCGCGCCGGCCGCTTCTTCGAGAGGAAGAGGAACAAAAGGAAGAGCCATCGAGACGAGCAAAGAGGGCGAACACCGGCTCTTCCGACACAAGCCCCAAGTGCCAATGAAGACTCTTCTCTTGCCTCTTCCACCTCTTGCAACATCCTCAACAGGCAGAAAATGAGAGGAAAGAAGATACAATCTGCCATTCTTCTTTCTCTTCCCCTCCTAGATATCCCGAGTGGTTGAGAAGAAAGAAGAAGAAAGAGACGTCCGAGATTTATGACGTCTCAGACCGTCTTCTTTATAATAAACCCCTCGGCATCCTCGACCCTCTCTCCACATGTGCCGGCACCTGAACTCCCGAAGACCCCTTCGACACAACTAGCAGATGTTCTCTCTCCCTTCGTCTCCACGGGACACCAAATGTGCGTCGCGGGGAATTGTTGGCACCCACTGGGTGCGCGGCTCGTAACTCACGTCGTGAATACACCATAAAGGCGTCAGGACGACACGGAAATTACCGGTCGGCCGAGGGGAGGAGGCCGTGGACGACGACGTCGAATATGATCAGTGGGATGGGAGAAGGGAAGGGGCACCTGTGGGAGAGGAGCAGCCGTATATTCCCCCATACGAGCCATTTTCGGTCGTAAATCGCGCAGTCATCAAGGCCTTTTGTGGGAAGACATGGATACGAGTCAATCTCATGCTCGAAGAAGGACCTCCGGGGTCAATCTCTAAACATGTCCAAATGTGGCTTTTTTGCGTCATACCTCGAATCCTCTTTCCGAGTGGTCAAGCGAGGGGGCGCGTAACTAAGCCAAATGAGGGGTCTCCCTTCTCTCTCGCCCTGGACAGAGACAGGGCAACTAGCCTTCTCTGAGGATTAGATCACCTCCTCTTCCTCTAAGAGAAGAAGAGAACAAACGCCTGGTGTGCAGACCCCTGGCACCCCTCGGTCTTCGTCGACTCGCAGCTTATCTAGTATTAAGAGTGCTGGAGGATGCCAACTCCACGGAGATGCTCACTCCATCTCGAAGAGGTACTCGAGCGTGTGCAATGACTGGCGAGGGAACGACTCCTCTTCCCCTCCAACAGGTCCCCCTCCTCGTGCCTGGATGCGCCTCGTCCCCTTCGTCCCCTCGGCGTCTCCAGGCGGAGGTCTCGGATGCTCCGGCGCGGCAATAAATATTCTACTAACCCCCGTATCCGTCGAGGCGAAGGGAGGGAGTCTCCCCTCAACTCGCGAATGTTCATGGGATTCGAGCATGAGGACGCAATGAGGACGTCGTCCCCTTCCTTTCGACATTCGACCGCCTGCAGAGAAAGCAGCGAAGAGGAGAAATATTCGCTGCAGACGGCTGCTCAAACACCGCCTCGAATGGCCGTTCGAATTTCGGCGTTGATGCTTTTCGTATAATTACAAAGGCTCCTTCAGGTGAAGTGCTCGGAGTTGTGAGAAAAGAGACAAACACGGCAGATGCTCCTTCTCCCTCTTGGCTCGCGCAATGTCTCGGCGGTCCTTGAAGAGCGGCTCCTCTTCCGGCACTCCCTCGTCCCCATTCACTTCAAAGAAGAGCAGAGGACAGGAGTTGTTGCATAAGACGTTCCCCTCTCCCCTTCTGATGAGAACCTGGGGACTCTGGACATCAGGCGTCAGGGCTAAAGGAAACGAAAACATTCGTTCCATTAGAGACTCGAACGCCCAGCGCATTAGCCACGAAGGAGAAGGTGAAGGGGTGCAGGTGGGCTAACTCGCTTGCTCTTCTTCTTTCTCCTTCTCCTCATCTCTCTGATCCACTCACCGTCTGGTTAGCACTTTCACTCTTTTTTTGAATGTGACAGATGTTCCTCTCCACATTCATATTCCTCGAAAGTGACGACCTTGAAGGGAATTCAGTGGAGCTAGTGAAAATGGGATTTTGATCCCCTTCTCGTTGAATCCTCTGAACCATTCACCGCCGACTCTCCCACTCGCTTTCTCAAGATTTCAAGAGGCGCACGCAATGTGCAAATCCGCCATCGCCCAGCATGCGGTCACTCGGTCTGGTCCCTCTTCCTCCTTCCTCGACCTCCAGAAAAGGACGAGGAGAGAGTTGCATAAAAGAAATCGGATGCACATCCCTCTTCAGGCTTTCTCTCGACTAGCCCTCAAGGGAGAAGAACGTGACAGAAGTCGTTCGGAGTAAGCATGTATCAGTCCCCCTCCTCCCTTCTCCGTTCCCTCCGGGGACACGGCGGTTCTTCCTTTTGAATCCTTCTCCGTCGCCCACCCGAGCATCCCCCTCGCCCTCAGGCACTCGTCTTTAATTCGATAAGGTTACTTATTCTCCGGGTGGCCGAGGCCCGCCGCGACACGCCAAGCGACAATTTGCATAATGGCATTTCTGCCTCGTCCGTTGCAGCGCGTGGCGCTCTTTCTTGCTAGCGATTCGAACAATCGCCGCCTGCGCTTCTTTGATATTTTCTTCGACGTTGAAACGTATGCCAGCCGGGTGGTCGACCCGAGAGGGGAGGGGGAGCGACGACCGGAAGAAGATACAGCCTTCACGCACGATTTGCTGGGCATTTTGAACCACCATCGGCATGGCTGTCAGCAGCGTCGAGGTCAGTGACAGCCCCCTCAACGTGGACGGCAAATAGAAGAGCCGAGAGAGAGCCCTCAGAGCCCGGCGGGTGAAACCTCTCCTCGTATGGCTCGAAGCGGAACGCTGAAGTAAACACGGCCCCCTCTTCCCTCTTCTTCTTCCCCTCTCAGAGAGAATGATATTCACGGGGGCTCGATGTCCACTCTCAGAGTGAAGGAAGCTCTTCTTATTTAGAAGGAGCCGGGGCTATAAATGCTCGGTCGTGGCGGCCTTCTCCCCCTCGGCTCCTTAGCGGTCCCCGGCGGGTTCGAAATCAAACACGGACCCAGCTATTCAATTTCGACGAACCCGCCGCCCGCCTTGGATCTAGGGGGGCCGCGCTCGTGGCAGAGCGTTGATGGAGCGAAGGCACGCCACGGGACGGCCTCTCTCCCTCCCCCCCCCCCCCTCGACGTCGTCTATGGTCACTCGTCGGCCAAGGCTTCAATTTCGGCCCTCCAGAGGAAGGAAAAGGAAGAATCGAAATTTTTTCATTATCCACGCCAATTTCGGTGCCATCCGCCGGCCAGAAGAAATGACCGTTGGCTGGGATTCATCAAGGCGCCTCCCTCCTCGTCCCATCACTTCTCGCCCTCCCGGAGCCTCACAACGAATTGCGCTTTTCTTTACGAATACTGTAGCCACAAGCTGTTGTTCCATAACAAAGACTGAGGAAGAAGAGAAGAGAGAAGGAGGGAAGAACTTGACTTGACAATGCCGTGGAATGTCTTAATCCCTTCCGGGGCATTGAAGCTGCTGCGACGAGGCTTATTCCTGGAGGCGCGAGGAAGATCGAGGAGGCGAAGGGGAGAAATCCAGCCGCTCTGCCGGTTCGACGCCTGGTCTGGTCCTTCTCCTTCCCCTTCTTCCCTCCTCGTCTTCTCCTCCTGTGTGCCCGCGCTTTGACGGGCCGCGTCCGGTGAAGAGCAGCACCAAGGTGTGAATACACGAAGAGAGAGGCAGGAGGTGGTGAGCTTCAGCCGGCGCTCCCGGCCTGGAGAGAGGAGGAGAAGGGGGAAGGGATGTGGGGGACCGGACCCGAGGGGGTGAGGACAATCAGGGTGGCCAGGGAAAAAGCCCCGTTTGAATAGTGAAACTGTGTGCGGGAAGAGCAGAGCCGACAGCTCCGCTACCCCTTTTTCTCCTTCTTCTTCCTCAAGCTAGGCGATGCCGTCAGCGAGGCGGTTGACAAGGCCGAAAAAGCGAGACGAAAACGCATCCAAGAGACTGTCAGAGGTGGATGGATCGGCAGGACGCCCCGCGTCGCGGATATCTTCTTGACCTTGATGAATCGATAACACCCTTGAGTGGGTCTTCTTCTTCTCCCCGTATCAATGTCTCTCCTTTAGAGTGCTTTTAGCTTGTTTCTTCCTCTCCTTCTCCAGAGGTCGAAGAAGGGGCTTTCCCAAGCGGACAACAGGCGTGAAGACAGGCGTGGCGTGGTAATCCTGCCCCCGCTTGTCGCTTCCTCCACAGGGTGCTAAGTCGTCCTCCTCGCCGCCGTCGTCTCTGGACGCTTACCCCAAGCGCATAAATGGGACAATTAGTGGCGTTGAGAGAACGCTCTCACATACTGCAAGAAGAGAAGGCGAGAGAGGAGAAGTGGCCATGGCCCCCTCCATCCCTTCCGCATGCGAATTGTTCGCGTTTTTCTTCATCGGAGCCGGCGGGCGAGAAAAATATCGCCTTTCGGTGCTGTTTCTGACACCTCGTGAAAGGGGGAAGGCGTCGTCGCCTCGGGGGAGCCCGGCCGTGATGACAGGAGAAGGGCGTCGTACTCAAGTAATTAGCGCGGCTTGTCTCCTACATCGAGGTCCCAGGAGGGTCTCCTTCGAACTGTGTTGCTGCTGCCTTTTCCCCTCTCAAGCACCGCCACCACGATCTCTCATTAAAAGGCGTTGAACAGAGTGCCGATCATTAGAAGAGCTAGAGAGAGGGAAGTGAGGGCGAATTTCGGCTGGTTCATGAACAATTAAGCACGAAGGTCGCCGGGTTTGAATGGTTCAACGAGTGGAGGGAGACCGGAACCCGAAGCAGAGGAGAGCGAACGGCCGTCGGACCGACGCCGGGCGGCGCGCAAGGACGCCGTCGCCGTCGGACCGTCGCCGTGGGAGTGCAAGGACGCCGTCGCCGGGCCGTGCACGAGGACGCCGTCACCGTCAGAGTACAAGGTCGCCGTCACCGTCGGACCGTCGCCGGGCCGTGCGCAAGGACGGACCGTGCGCAAGGACGCCGTCGCCGTCGGACCGACGCCGGGCGGGGTGTAAGGACGCCGTCGCCGGGCCGTGCACGAGGACACCGTCACCGTCGGACCGTCGTCGTGCCGCACGCAAGGACGCCGTCACCGTCGGAGTACAAGATCGCCGTCGCCGTCGGAGCGCACGGTCGCCGTCGCCGTCGGACCGCGCGCAAGGTCGCCGTCGGCGTCAGACCGTCGCCGTGGGAGTGCAAGGACGCCGTCGCCGGGCCGTGCGCAGGGACGCCGTCACCGTCGGAGTACAAGGTCGCCGTCACCGTCGGACCGTCGCCGGGCCGTGCGCAAGGACGGGCGGTGCGCAAGGACGCCGTCGCCGTCGGACCACGCGCAAGGTCGCCGTCGCCGTCGGACCGCGCGCAAGGACGCCGTCGCCGTCGGAGGGCAAGGACGCCGCCCTCCGCAGTCGCGGCCTTCGGCCGCTCCTGTGTCGCGCCTCACTCGCCGCCTTCGGCGGCTCGTCTAAGATCCAAAGTTCAACGATTTTGGAGTCCTTGTAGTTCGGCGTAAGCTGTGGTCAAAATTAGCATACGTTTATTTACATGAGCACATTTGCATAAAGGTCGTATGCTAATGTGCGAGCTCAAAATTTGCATAAATTTGCATGAGGGCATTTGCATAAGCACATTTGCATAAGGGTCGTATGCTAATGTGCGAGGTCAAAATTTGCATGAATTTGCATGAGGGCATTTGCATAAGCACATTTGCATAAGGGTCGTATGCTAACGTGCGAGGTCAAAATTTGCATAAGACGAAAATTTGCATGAGAAAAAAAATTTGCATATCGAAAAATTTGCATAAATTTGCATGAGCACATTTGCATATGCAAATTTGCATACGGGTCTTATGCTAATGTCTGAGGTCATTTGTGGGACCGACCGGTCGGTCCGTGACAAGATGTCACAATGTCACAGGTGTAACATGGCTTACGATATTGTATAGGGGAAGGGGACTAGTAGTGGTCATGGACGCTGACTAACGGACTAACGACGAAGTAGACTAAGCCGTGAAATGGTCAAAGGCTGTGGTCGAAAGTTATGGGCACTATGCGCTCTGGTAAGCGACTTATGGCTTAGTGGCTTAGTGGACTAACGGGCTAAGTCGTCTTTTGCAGTGCTCTAAGGGTCTTGTAATCAGTGGTCTCAGGTCGGCGAATTCAGAGCAGAATTATAAGAAGCACAGCAGTAGGCATTGTGCGCTCCGGTTAACGACTAAGGGCTTAGTGGACTAACGGACTAACTGGTCTAAGGCTGGTCCAGCGATTGGCCCTCCGGCAGCCGCGGCCTTCGGCCGCGCCTGCCTCCGCGCCGTACTCGCCGCCTTCGGCGGCTCGTAGCACAACAAAGAAAGCTTCAATGTTAACTTTGAGTTTGTAAACAATTTGTCAAAGCCCGAGTTGAAGAACATGGACCCGTCTAACGGCCTAGTGGACTAACGGGCTAACAATAAGAAAAGAAATAGATACGGGCATTGTGAGCTCCGGTCAGCGATTAACGGCTTAGTGGACCAACGGGCTAATTTGCATGATGGCATTTGCATAGAGGTCGTATGCTAATGTGCGAGGTCAAAATTTGCATGAGGGCATTTGCATGAGCACATTTGCATAAAGGTCGTATGCTAATGTGCGAGGTCAAAATTTGCATGAGGGCATTTGCATGAGCACATTTGCATAAAGGTCGTATGC
>JAQIXL010000807.1:0-24628 GCA_034700245.1 Poikilolaimus oxycercus
GCAAAAGCGGAAGGGGCCCTAGCCCACGCGTGTGCCCCGCCACACCTCTACACCACTTCAGACAAGCTATGTACGCTCTTGCAACTAACACTTCTGGGTCACGGAGCACATGGGCTTAGCCAGCTTTTCTCGAAAATCGTCGAAAATACCCACCCATTACGCACTTCTTGCTTTCCATACTACGAACGAAAATGTAGTTTTCGATACCAAAAATACAAAAATTCGCGGTTGTTTCACTGGTCGAGACTGGTACGGCGAACTTACTCTCGTCATAGTCTAGGAGACTAGCGTTCAACATCACGAGGAACCCCAGTTTGACGACGTTGCCTGAAGAGGAGGAGAAGAGAAGATCAAGATCGCAGACGACCAGTAGACCAGGAACGAAACTAGCCCTGAAAAAAGGAAACGAATAATTAAAAATGACGCATGGCTAATATTCACGAGGAGTCGCGGGCATGTCGCTTGCAGCGTGAGCGGAATTGCAAGAATGCAAGGACACGCGCAGCGTTTAGAAAAGCGAAAACGGCCTGATACGAGACAGGAAGGTAAAGGTCACGTTACCAGTTAGGTTGGCTGAGCCTATTACGTCTGTCTTCTGAACCGAGTTCGAGCGCTTTCACTAACAACTAATAGATTAGCGCATAAGCTTGACAGAAAATGGGTGATGCGGCAGCGTGCCAAGGGGAGTCAGACATCGGCATACCGATGCTGACGCCGCGCTCTTGATGAGTTTGATGGGTTCTACGCTGAGCGTTGAGAAGGCGGAGGCGTTAACGAAACGCAGGAGGAATTAGGGCCTCCCTAGACGATGAGGAGCCTCAACCCCCTTCGTCGACCCATCGTTGAGAGGGTTGGGCGCTTATACCCAGGCTCCTCCTGTCTTAGAGTCTTCATCTGATGCGCGTTTTCTTCACGACGTTTCTTCCATGTGCGTCTGCATTTTTTCCGTTTTCCTCCACTCGAGCATCGAAAGAGAAGAGCGGCGATGGTGGTGCTCTTCTATTCGCGAAGCGCTTCGAAATTCATTTCAAAACAAGTGTATGGGTCGGCCGGTTCGTGGAGCGGAGGAAGGAGAAGCAGAAGCTGGGTGGGGTTTGAAGCGACGATCGAAAGAGCGAAGCGAAAACAAGGAGTACAAGCGAGGAATAGAGAATTCTTAGTGAGCTCAAAGCGACGACGATTTCGTCGAAGATCGAATACCTAAGCAGGAAGGAACGGCGATTTGTTCTCGACTGGACGAAGTGAACTTTAGCGTTCGAACCTTGTTAGTCGCCGCCTCACGCGATGCGAGACGTTATTTTGAGATGGAAGAGGGAAAACTTCGTCAACAAAATGATCTCGGTTCACTGACCATCGTCGACAGTCACGGCTTATTTTTATTTTGAGGACTCAAAGGAGGAATCAAGATATAAAATTCGCATTAAAGATTTAGGCAATTTGCAGGGAGACTTGGAAGCATCGGTCTCACTTTTTCTAGCCTTGTGCGAGAGCACTCGGAAGGTTTTTGAACCTTAAGATACAGTGGAATTAGATTTCAAGAGAACCCGCAGTGGCACGTTCGCAATAAAATTTGTCGAAGAACTATTTAGGTCGGCAACGGTTGAAGGAGTACCGTACATTGGCGTGACGCTTTTGTTAATTCTGCTTATTTCGGATCACGCATCCGAACTGCTCCTTGTTGTTCATGACGGTGGACAATTGAGCCCACACTGAAGCGAACAAAACTTTGATGCCCATTGACACGCATTTAGTGAATGCCACCTTGAAGATCAGGCTCAAAGTTACGTAAGTTTCCCGATGATGGATAACGCAGCGTTATCGCCCCTTTGCACGCACATTTGCACTGGACAACGCCAACACTTCCCAAGAGATTTACCGAAGTCATTAAAGCCTAATTTGCGACTTTTCAGTGAAATTTGCAAATGCCAAACTCCTAGACGAAACAAATGCCACGAAACTCGATTAACCACCGCTTTGGAATACACATGAAACATCAGAAAGGACGTGCTAGTCGAAGAGTAGTGCGTGACCTCATGACCGCTTGGAACCTATTAGAAAAGCGCTTCATATCCAGGTGCTGTCAACTTTGTGGCTGTATAAGAACATTTTATGATTTGCCTTCGTGTGCTGAGCATAGATCTCAAAAACAGCAGCTGCTTGTCAACTTCTTTTGCAAACTTCACGTCAAAGGTGTTGCACGTTCTTGTGCATATCGTCACGTGACATTGCATTCACGCCATTTTCTAAAGGTCTGCAACTATAGAATGTCTTTACGTTGACCTCAGGGCATACACTCGTGACTAAAAGTATAGAGGACTCGGAAGTGAATTCAAGAGTTTGAGGAGGAAAGGGAAACTACAACGCTTTGGTTGCCTGAGCCGATTTCAATATCGTGAGCAAAGAAATAAAATCCGTATTAAAGATTTAGTCACTTTGCATGGCGATTTAGAAACATCGGTGTTGCGAGGGCTAGCTCGAGTGCCTGAGCACTCGTAGCGTATTATGGGCTTTGAACCTGAGAATGCAAAGGTCGGACAACCAGAAAGAATTGGTTTCAAATGTTGACATTGAACATTTGTCGACATACTGCTTTCGTCACTTGTCTGTCGCTTGCTTCCTGAAGACAACGACGGAAAAGCTTCCATCAGTTTCAAAGTGAGGAGAACTGCCATAATGCGCTTCCTTCTCACCCTCTTGATTCTCGTAAGCCTTCTTGCGCCAACTATTGGTACTGAGGATATCGACGTTTTGGATATTCAAGCGTGTGGAATGGAGACAGAACCGACGAAGGCTTGTCAGGTTAGTTTGTCATTTCAATTTAAAGTTTTCTTGAAGGAATACTGCAAGAAGAGAGGACGTCTCTACGGCTTTTGCGATTTCCGCGTAGCGTATCCGCAATGCCGCTGTTGGTGATGTGCCGTCCGTTGAGCCCACACTGAAGCGAATAAAGTTTTAATGAACGTGTGAATGCACTAGTCTTGGTGAATGTTGCTTCGAAGATCAGGATCGGCGGGGATCTGTTGATGGATAATGCAGTATTGTCGTTCACTTACATATTTTCTAGTCTCATAGGCTTCCGCGAAGATTTTTCCCACAAGTTCGAAAGGTCTCATTTTATATTCCCCTTTGAGGGATTTGTAAATGTCAAAAGCAGTAAGGAGTGCACACTTTCGAATTGCCACACTACAGAATTGACCACACATTCTCCACACATGAAAATTCAGATAGAACGTGCTGGCTGAAGTGATGTGTGTGACCTCATGACCAAGTCCAGGTGCCGCCGATTTTGAGGGCAAAAACTTCGTTTCGAAATTTTCCTTCAACATTTGACCGCATAGATCTCCGAAGTATCTTGTCGTATGACCTTTCCAGGTCCTTTCTAGCGAAGCCACATGCGAGGATTCCAATACATGCCATGTTCCTTCCCGCCCTCTCCAAAGCATCAAAACAACCGAACGCTAACTTACAGCCGATGTGTTTCCGAAGAAGGAAAAAGGAAAAACCCACTCTTATTGCCCTTGAGGGCGGCATAATTGGTCTTACTAGCACGTAGGCGCCCGCTGTATGTTCCAGCTCGGCGCTTCGTGCATTTCTCTTCTAAATCCTCTGAAGAGGATCGGCATCTTGCTATTGTGCACATGCTGTCTAGGCCTAATTTGTTAAGAGGGCCTGGTTAACAGAGCGATATCTTATCCTCCTTTCTCTTTGACGCCTATTGAACCCATTGAGGGGGGGGGGGGGGTAGCATATTGACATCCGCCGCAATCATCAAAGACTCACAAGATTTACTAGCTGTATCAAGGGATGTTACTTTACAAATTGATTGCTAATTGTCTGAAGGGGTTTCCATTGGCAACTGAGGGGCGTTTAGTTCTAAGGTTACCAAGGAGAGCCAGGTGCCTCAAATGTCTTGAATATGCCCATCCAAACTTTTGCCCTTCTCCGCTTACGGAACCTTCTTCCTTGCAGTAATATTCGTCTTTTATTGCCTTACTTAAGCAATGATCATGTTGACTGAATTCTTCCTCTTGCCCATGCGTAGCCTCTCTGAACGAAAGAAAGAGGAGCAGCCCCGCGCTGCGTAAAACTCGCCGCGGGCACGTAGACTTATTCGAATTATCGACGCTTAATAAGTTGCTCCTTCCTCGTCTTGCCTTCTTTTCAGCAATCCCCGGTTTAAGAAACAAATCACATCGTACTATGTTTGCAGAGATGGACGACGAGTACGTGAACACGATCCATGTCGTGGTCACGATCTACGCCGTCGTCTTCGCCATCGGAGTCCCCGGCAACCTTTGGGTCATCTACTCCCTGTCCAGGACAAAGTTGGTTTCAAGTCCTTGCTTCTATTTCCCTATAAGTGAGAAAGGAAAAGACTTTATAGTCAATGCTTCATCTTCAGGCTGAATTGCTTTTCGGGTTTTCCACAGACGGTCTCGCAACGCTCACGGGTTTACATTCTCATGTTGTCCAGCTCGGATCTTCTACTCCTAATATTTCTACCTCTATCCATTACCTTCCTGCTCAAGGGTGATTGGATCTTCGGTTCGGCTGTAAGCTTTCATTCCTTTACGGCTGATGTTTTCAGCTCTGTCACATTCATACGGCCGTTGAGACGTACAGCAAATTGTTCTCGGTGATTGTTTTGTCAGCGATGAGCGTTGAGCGATACTTAATCGTCTGTACCAGGTTCTTCTTCATTCTGATTGTGAAACTTATTTGCTCCAGGTTTCGACATCTGGTCTCCTCGAGGACCATCGCAACACGAGCTCCACTCCTCTTTGCCATCGTCTTCTGCGTCCTTATTCCAATGGCCGCTCAGCTCTACTACATTCAGCTGATTGAGATCACTAGTAACGAGGTTCGAGTCATTCAATCAAGTTTGAAAGTTCCCGATTCTTCTAGGGCGTCGTTCTGGCTCACGTCTGCCAGAGTTTCATGCCCGACGACCTCTTCTCGATTTTCGTCCAATATATGTTCTTCATGGGCTTCGCCATCCCACTCTTCATCATGGCCGTCTGCTACGTGCTGCTGGTTCGTCACGTCCGCGAGCGGTTCCGACGTCGCATCAGCAAGAAGAGTAGGTGCTTACGCCATAGTCCCTCTTCTTCCTTAAAGCATTGACGAAATTGCACCGTCTTCAGCTAAGCCCCCTAATCTAAGCCCTCGCCCAAGAGAGGCCGAAGACGGCCCGTGTTAACGCGTACACAAAACAGTTTTAGTGTCTCCGTCGAGCACGTCCACAACGGCACGTTCACCGCGAGAGCCACGGTATATGGGCGAGATGAGGCGGTCAATCTGGCGAGTGGCCATTTTCCACTTCCTCTGCTGGGCGCCGTTCTGGACGTTGAGCTGTTTGCCCATCGTCTTGGTGAACTTCGACATTCAGTTCAACACAAACACGCCTTGGTTCGAATCCAGTGAAAAGGCTGAACAAAAAGTTTTCAGGTTTATGTACTTGCAACTATTCGCCAACATGCTACCGTTCTTCAATTCTGCAGGTTCGAATCCTCTGCCAAAGCAAAGTTTGCAATTTTCAGGAAACTGGATTCTCTACGCGGTGCTGAATGACGATGTTCGCAAGCAAATCAGCATCAACGGCCGATGTTGCTTCTTTCGTTGCTTCTTACGGTATAAGGAAAACAGCGGTGTTTCCGTGTAGATACATTTTCTCTCGACACTTCTTGTTCTTTAACAAAAAAGTTCTTCTTGCTCAATGCCGGTACTCGAGAAGTCACTTGCGTGTCATGTCGTACTTCCTCTTTCGCCCCACCGATGTCCTTGTATCTCGCTCTCTTGAAATCTCTAGGGTCTGCCGGGTTTCACAGCACAGATCTCCCTTCTCCTTCCTTCCACTTTCTTGCCTCCCACTACCCGTGATGTCTGCGTTGTAGTGGACCCAAGTCAACAGCTTCTTAGCCAGTCAGTCACCTTTTTTCAAATCTTCTTGAAATGCCACTACGTGTGTAGCGTCTCGGAGACGTGTATGTATTCATTCCTTCGTTTTTCGGCTAATCTGAACTTTTCGTCTTGTCTTCTATTCCTTCGATGAAAGCTTTTCTTGGTGCAAAAATTTGGAAACATTTATGAGCACATACAAAGGAAAGATATTTCGGGTGAGTGGAAATTGCATCTGCCGACACTGAAAAACGGGTTCTGAACAGTCACATTTCCTCGTACAAATACATGATCAAAGCAAAGGAAGGACATGACAAAAGAGGAAGTACTGAAAATAGCTTTCTTTTCTTCTTCATTTCATAGCAAAACACACAAAGGATGATTTCGCCGTAAGTCGCTCAGTTCAGATCATAATGTGGAAGGAAGGTTTCTTTTCTTTGAAGAGTTTCAATTTACAAACCACAATACAAGGTGGACATTACAAGCTTTTCTTCGAGGAAGGAGGGGAGATTAGAAAATTGAGCGAGTCTTTTGTGAAAGAGCTCGATTCGCTTGAAGAAATGGAAGAAGAAGTAACGGTTGGCAGTCTGAATGGAGACCGAAGCCGCGCTCACTCTGGATATGTACTTTAGGAGGAGGAAAAGGAGGACTATAACAACTGCATACATCTGAGGGAAGACGAAGAATACGGTAACACACTGAACACAGTAAAATTTCGACCCTCTACATTGTTTTTCTCTCTTTCTCTCTCACGAGGAAGAAGATGATCTTGAACTGACAAGCTTATTGCAGGGCGCGATGGGGAAGGAGCTGGGAGGCGAAGTAATTCGTGAATAGACGACCGGGCAGGACGGGCAGGAGGAACTGTTCACTACCCGAGCGAATCCGTCTCGTATACGGATCCGGGGTGTTCTCCTGTTCGGCAATACTTCTTGTTCAGTGCAAAACTAACCTGTAGAAGGCCTCTTAGCCGATGGACAAGATAGACAAAGTCGGGCCTATCCGCCGCGTTTGATCGCCAGCAGCACTGCATCATCTCATACAAGATATCCGGACAATGGGTCGGCTGCGGTAGTCGCATGCCCGAATCCAAATACGTCCGAACTTTCGTATTCGAGATCTCGCCATAGGGCGACGCCGCCCGTGTCAATAGTTCCCAGACGAGAACTCCAAAGGACCACTGAACTCGCTTTATGTATGTTTCAGATTTGAACGAACCACATCCGTGGCGGTGTTGAACACTCTTCGATCTCGTAGCGACTCGGGCGCCAGCCACTTCAAGGGCAGTCGCGCCGGCCCGGTCTCTGAATCATCACAAAAGCATGTTCTGCGTCACACTTTGGACCAAGAAAAGACGCGCCGAGAAAAGCGCATCGGAAAGGCCTTCACCAACCTGATTCATCGAGGAAAGTCTCCTGATCGTAGAGGTCTACGGCCAGGCCGAAGTCCGCCACCTTCACCACTCTTTCTCTTGTGATCCTAAAGAAGTCTCAAAAGAGGAACTTCAAAACTCACATGCAATTCCTGGCCGCCAAGTCTCGATGAACAAACTTCAACGACGCGAGGTAGGCCATGCCTTGTGCCACTTGATAGGCAAAGTCAAGGAGCTCCAAGACGCAGAGGGCCCGATTTGGATCGGCGATATAGGTGCGGAGGTCGCCTTGATCCATGAACGGCAGAATGACCCAAGGGTTTCCCGCTGGACTGATACTTATACCCAATAATCTAAACTCGTCGTCATCTTGTTTCAGTGGGCAACCAAACCTGAGGACATGCGGATGATCGAAGTGTTTCATGATGACGCCTTCCCTCAGAAACCTTTCGATATGTGCGATATCACGACTTCGTTCGCCTGCAAGAATTCGCCTTTTCACTTCGTCACCCTCGTTTCCTGTTGCAAGTTCAGACGGGCAAAGTTCAAGGAGAGGGGTGGCCATATGACTGCTTGCACTTTTTTCGGTAGGTGCGTTTTTCTTTCGCCTCAACGATCCTCCTCTGTGCGCCTGACTTTTGGCCGTACGCAAGCACTTGGGAGGAGGAAAGGCAGAAAAAGAGAAGAAGATAGGCAGGAGATGTTGTGTAAGCAGGAGGAGGCTCGCAACCGCGACGAGAGGAAACCCTTCTAGACAGTCCGGAATCATTGTAATGCTGCTCTCTTCTCACTCTGCTGCTTGTCGCTCTCGACAAAAAAAGATAAGTGGGACATGCTCTCTCGGAAGAGAAACGAGTAACGTTTGGTCTTTACTTATCCTCTTGGTCTTTCTTTTCTTGGATACCGTAGTAAAGCTCAAACAGCGAAAGTCTGGAGTCCCTCGAAGTCCATTCAGGGTTCAACAGGCTCCACGAATGCTTGAGTGGCCAGTCCGAAGCATGCACTTCAGGACATTTTGACATCGTCATCATCACACACCTTCTTCAACCCGACACCTTCACTCAATGGTCTCTCCCCCCCCCCCCCCCGCGGGGGGGGGGGGGGGGGGCGGTGGTCAGTGCATTTTTGGGTTTGAGTGCACTTGGGTCTATTTGCGGTTCGATCGCGTCGCTCCTTTTTGTCGAAGCAGCCGACCGCCGACCGACGCAACCGTCGAGAAGGGGCTCAGCCTCAGCGCCTTGCACCCCCGCCTCAAGAGAGAAGGCGCGCCGAAAGTTCCGAACGGTGAGGCTTATTTGGAAGGAGAAAGGGGAAAAGAAGGACAGCCGATTGGAAAGATTGGAAAAGGTCGAAAGAAGTGGTGGCCAAGACCGCGAGCACGGCCGAGTTGACGAGGAGGTGTGACGAGGAGAGGAGCAAAGACCGAGTCCACCTCAGCAACGGAATACAGCTTACCTTTCAACGTCTTCACGGCTACGGGCACAACTCGTCCTGCACCATCTCGCATCAGGCCACGGTAGACATTGCCGAAATAGCCTGCAAGATGAGAAAAATTCTATTTCTGCAGTCATACTTTTTGGCTTCCTGCCTCTTCTTGTTGCTTTCTTTTCTCATTCCTCATCTGCTATGCTTTTATGAGTGCCACGCGCGTGTCTGGCGGCTCGTGGTTGGCCTCGGCTATAGCCCCTGCCTCATGAGTTGTGCTCGCGCTCCGCTGCTCTCCCTTTTCCTCTCCCCTTCATGTCCTTCACGTCGAATTGGTCCGTGGGTCGAGAGAGCACGGAGGGGAATAATGGCACCAGGAAGAGACGAGAAGAGGGAGTCTGCACTGAAGCCTCTCCACCTCACGGCTGCTGACCACTTATACCGAGAAGCCGGGTGATGGCTGAAGCATTTGAGCAGCGACACAAAACACAAGAACAATAGAGGCAAGCGCGGAATGGGCCAAAGGACCAGTGGAACAGCTCCTTCGAGGAGAGAGAGCCACGATGAAGAAGAAGAAATAAACAAGCACATGAGCTCGTGGGCGCGCGCGCACAGCGCAACGGGCGAGGCGAGCACCACCAAGGAAATCCGGATACGAGCCGGACTTCCCGGCGCGCTCGCGCGGCCCACACGGTCCGGATACCCGCTAGCGACTTGAAGCTTTCTCTCTCTCCTCGTGAGGCTTTTGACGGGGCTAGGCTCGCAAGTGCGAGCGGGCTTGCCCAGCGAGACAATAGCAAAGCACGCGGTACCGATTTCAGCGCAGTCAATAGAAGCAGAACGAGGAGGAAGGCAGCGAAAGGATAGAAACTCGTAACGTGGAACTAGAAATGGTGTCCCACCAATGGACAGTACTCGAATGGTTGCGCGTTGTTAGCAAATATGCGCCCGTGCGCGCCGAGAGTGAGTGGGCAAGAATTCTTTCAGCGTACATGCATGAGCATGAGAGCGAAGGAGATGGAAAAGAGAGCCCGGGGACGACAACCGTAATACGCGTGACAAACATTGCATGCACGAGCGTTTTTCCCTTCTTGCTTTTCTTCTTTCTTGCTTACGCCTTGAGGCATCTATCCCCTTTAAAGATTGACAATCGTTGCAAAAGGGAAAAATACGAAGAAATAAAGACCGACCTTTACCGACGATCTGCTCGAGGGCGACGGCCTCGTTTGGGACGAGGACGCTGAGGACGGCTTGTCGGAGGTCCGTTTGTATCAAACCGAGGAGCTCCTGCTGAGAAACCGTCGACGAAACTGAAAGCAAAGTCTTTCGTCTCTCCTTTGATCTTGCCACTTTCGACATGGTCGTCATGATTTTAGAGTGTTTTCTTTCAAGTGGCCCCCCGAACCCCCAGCACAAAGAGAGCAGAAAGGGACTCAAGAAAAAGAAGAAAAAAAACAGTGATGGAATCTCCATTCATGAACAAACGCACAGTAAGGATCGTAGACGCTTTGATGCCTTGACCGTTGTCTCGAAGGCAAGGACGCCGATGTAGACAAAGTGTCGGAAGTGTCCGTGTCCGACTCATCAAAGAGCGGATTCATGAACACCGAGCCCCGCTGCATGACAGACGGGAACTGAGCGGCCTCGGTGAAGGAATACAGGCGCTTATTGTGTCAACCGAAGTGGAGGACAGCCAGGAATGAGTGGAGGGAGGAGAGCAAGAGGTGGGAGGGCGGGTGAAGGGGAGACGGGGTGGAAACGCGGCGGGAGTCGAGGAGGAGCGGTGCTGGTGGCGGCGAGAGAGCGCGGTGAAGGCGCGCCCCGAGTCGAAGGCTAGTTCGGGCCTCTCCCCCTTCTCCTCGTCGCTCCTCGCGTTCTGTTGGGGTGCTGCAGCAACGGCCGGGGAGACGATGCGTCTTCTCTTCGTTCGTCTCCTCACTCTCTCTGCCTCTCCTCCACACAGGCGCTACAGCAAACAGACATTGTTCGAGAGCGCGGAGGCGCGACGCGCGTCGACGAGAAGAGAGAAATACCGCGGCATGAAAACGAGGAATTGAAGGAAGAGAGCGGGGGGGGGGGGGGGTAACAGGGAGATCTTCCTCCAAGGAGCTTGTCTTCAATCAAAGACCCCGCCCCCTTTTAACATGCCCCACGGACTGAATCGTAGACAAGATCAAAAGCTAAACGCGTCGTCAACGTGACTAACAAAAAGGCTTACAGACCCCAAAGAGGCGTGCTCGTCTCTCCTAATAGATTCTGAGAAAGGAAAAAGTGGCTTGAAACGAATACTGGCTACGAGCTGTGCCCCCTCTCGGCCACGGGGTCGTGACGATGCGAGTATGCGGGGAGACGCGAAGAAGGAGAGAAGGGGGGACGCATCTCCTTTTCCTCTTCTCCCCCTCCCTCGCCGGGGCGCACGGCCTCCTCTTTTTTCACCACAAAGGTAATGGAAGACGCTGCTGCAGCGTGAGCGCCAGGGCCGAAGTCGAGGGCGCCGAGGCCAAAAGGCAGCAGCACTACATACACGCGGCGTCTGCTGCTTCTTGGGGCAAATGAGAAATAGAGTAGTACTCCGCTCCCGCCTCTCCTCAACCCTTCAAGACTTGAAGTCAGCATGTGCAGCTGAAAAAGAGAGGCTCTCGACACCATCAACATTCGAGAGAGGAGGCTTCTTTTTCCGTCGAATCCGTCGTCCTTGACAGGTGTTCAAGCGCCTCAAGGGAGGTGGACTGGGTACGCATTTAGCCGGCGGCCCTCCCCGGGGGTGATGACCGAAACACCCAAAAAAGGGACGACGAGGAGGTGCAGAGGCCCGATTGCAAGACGGTCAAGAAGGAGGAGGGGGAGCGGCTACGCTATGAGCATGCTCCAGCACTAAGTCAAACACACTCTCCTAGCCCCGTGTGGAGGAGAAGGAGGGGGGCGCCCCTCTCCATAGCCAGGAGTGGTGGGCGACACACAATGCGTGGATACGAGGCGAGCGTTCCATTCATGGACAACGGGCTCTCCTCGTGGTGGTGGGGGACCGAAGTCAGTGTCCCTAAAAGGAGGGGGTCTTACTTTTGAAGCAATCCCTCTCAAGGTCTTGAAGTCCGAAAATGAGACCCGACATAAACAAATTTGCGGCCCCGCACCACATGTCAACGTGTACGAAAAAGGAGCGCTCTTTGCGGGAGGGGGAGGGCGCGTAGACGAGAGAGAGCACCATAGACAAATGAGTGCAATTCACGCTTGAAGGGCGTGTTCTCTAGCTCGTTCGTTCGCTGGATAGCTAGCTTCTCTGCACGAGAATTTACTCTTTATAGAGACTAGTATGCTCCAGGACAGACGGGACTAAATGGCTCAGTCAGTTTTTTTCCTCTGACGAGCAAGAGGCGAAGGAAGAAGAAGAGCACGAAGAGTTTGTGACTGTTTCGAAAAATGAGGAAGAGGAAAGAAAAAGTGGTTTGTGGACTGGTCGCCGAGCTGGGCCGAGTGTCCATCCGGGCGCGACTTGGAACGCCTCGGAGGAGGAAGAAGAGGCAGGAGGAGGAAGAAGAGAGAGAGAGAAGTGATGAGATGAGATAGTTAAAACGCTCTTAACCCGTCTACGTGAATGGAATTAGCTTCTTCTTCTTCTTCTCTTCCTTCTTCATAAACCAGCCATCATTTACAAAGCGAAAGAAGGGAAACGAAATGTCCTACTCGTCGAGCAGGTCGTGTGCGTCCATTGCGAGCTGGAGAGCGGCGCGTTGAAGACGCTGAGCGGAGGAGCCCGTGATTGGCAGTGATACTGCACGAGGACCGCGATGAGGGCCACGGATAGGACGACTAGCTGAAAACATTTATCTCTCACATTGCTTTGCATTTCCACGACCCTTCAAACTTCGCTAAAGAATTCACGGCTCCGTTTGTTTTCCAGATTTCTGCATTCCGCAATTCCAAATGAGCCATGCGCACAAAGAGAGGCGAATGAGAATGAGAAGGAGCGACCCACAAAGAGAACAGCGACGAGGAGAAGAGAGCTGTCGGCGACGAGGCCCACGGCGGCTCCCGTCGTCTGCCCATGTCCAGCGCCCGTCGCGACGACCGCCGCCGAGGAAGACGCCGTCGACGCGGCCAGTTCCTCCTGGAAACAAGCGCCACTTTCACTTTCTCTTCTTCTTCTTCCTCCTTCTTCCACCTTTCTAGATGTCACGTGTGAACTAGCAACAAATCGCCGTCGGCGCAAGAAGCCAAGCGTTGAGAAATTTTTGATTGCTCCCTCTCTCTTGCTCTTTTGCTCAAGGCGTTGAATTCGGCACGTACCGGTGAGGGGAAGATGATCCAAGAGAGATCATTCTGAGCGCCGCCGGCTTGGTTCATCGTCTACAGCGCCTCATCGTTTCGGTTGGAGGGGTTCCAAAATATCTCTGCAATTCACTTTTGGTCATTTGTTCGAGGAAAGGCTCGAATCACGCAAAACTTCAATGAAAAGGACAGTTGGAACAAATAGAGTTTGACATGGAAACCGAAGAGATGCGTGTCATCAACGAATCAGGGAGAGCAAAGAAAGAGAGGAAAAACACGCGGTTTTCCCCTTCCTTAATCGGTCACTTCACAGCATGGCGTCCGCTCGCTCGACGACGCAATTCGAGACGCGCGCAGTTCAACGGTGCGCCGCAATCAAGTTCGAAGGGTTTTTGGCTTGCCGACGCCGCTCTAGAACACGAAACGACTTTTTTGGACTCGCACGTGAGGGAACAAACGGTTTCACTTTCTGTAGTTTAGAAAATTTCTTCGGGCAAGTTGTTCGTCTCGATGCATGCCATGGAAACACTACTAATCAAGCCATTATTGAGCCAAAAACGTAAAGCAAGCGCATGGAGAGCCACGGTTTCACATCCCGCAGTGTAGCAACTTTGCTGCGGAACGAGTTACTCGTGAGAGATAGGACGCGATCATAATCAAACCACTGATGAGATCAAAATTGTGAATGGCCAGCTGTTGAACATGTGGAACATTCGAGCCAGATCTCCAGGAGAACGACCACGCGGAGGAAAGAAAACGTTGGGGAGACCAGGAAGGGCCAGCTGTCAAGCATGTCCGCGTCTCTTCCGGAAGGCACAGAGCCAGCCGGTCTTCCCGCTTCCTTCATACAATAAGCTTGCGCTCGGCTTACGTGGACTCAGCGCGGATACAGGAAGGGCAAAAACTCGAAGCTTGCCTCTAGCAAGAACAAACCTAGAAAAGCATCAAAAAACAGTTTTCTTGAGAAAAAAATATGCTCACGCAAGATAAACGTGGAGGGAAACTAGCCGCAAAGAACACTGCGAAAGAAAGTTCACTCTGGAACGGAGCAATTTTTTTTGCCATCTACAACGGAGCAGAATTAATTGCGACTAGGTTTAACATTCGTCTCATCTTATTTCTGAATTGAGAAACCCCATGATTTACCGAAGAAAAATGAGGCAAAACAACTGCACCAGGCGGGAATCGGACCCGCGGCTAGAGCATGGGAGGCTCCAATGTTACCACTACACCACTGGTGCCGCAGCCCAAAGCGAGGCACAGAGGGTCCTAAAGCGCGCGGCCGCTTTGACCGCAATCGATGCACCACAGCGAGTAGAGATAACCTCGAGAATAGCGCGCCCAGAAGTCAACATTTTGCTTTCGTCAAGACTTTAAAATTGCCATTTTGTCTTACCCTATCCCATCACAAGTCTCCGAAATGAGCCTTCTTTTAATTAAAATAAAAATGCGTAAATCGTAATCACGGTAGATCAAATGTGACATTTGGAGGCGAGTGGCGCGCAGATTCTACGAATGAACTAGCCACCGAATACCAGTTGATAGTCGGGTGCGCATGTTCAACAACCCGTGAAGATCTCCTCTGCTGGACGATTTCCTATGTTGGGACAACAACTGGATTCTAGGGGATCGGATGAGGCAAAGAAGGAGAAGAGAGACTAGCGCCACCGCGACCATCACTCTACACCAGAACTGCGCCAGAGGGAAGCGCATTCCGTGCGCACCACAACCGCGCATCCCGGCAAACACTCGACTCGAAATGGACACGACTCAACCGTCTGAAGTATTCCTCTTCTTTCTCGCATCCATCCGCGATCGAGACTGGACACTGCGGACTGAGCAAACGCGGAAAATCCAAAATTTACGCCCATCGTAAAGGCCAGGGAAGACTCTCCCTCTGGTTATAATGAAGTGGTTGAGGGAAGATGGTTCAGGTACCCGAAGTGAAGACGAGCCGAAGAGGAGGAGAGGCCCCTGAAGGTGGCCGGCGAGAGACGGTCAACAGCGGACGCTGCCGCCACACGCAAACACCGGAAACCACCACCGAGAGAGGGGCTGAGGGAAGGGAGAGAAGGAGGGAGAGGGAGTGAAGAGACAAGACCCTCGTGCGGAAGAGATTAGTGGTCAGGCCGGTCAGCCAGCTGGTCCACCGCGCTCATGCCGGTGAAGGGCATGTGGCAGTGTTGAGGTCTATCATTGAGATATTCAATCAGAGAGGCAGTCTTCAAACAAGAAAGAATGTGACAAAGAGAAAGACGCTCACTTGTTCCAAGAGACATTTGTGTTGGACACGAGGTGAAACACAGAAGAGAAAGACAATTCACATTGGTCGACCACCGCGCGAAGTGAACCCCCACCCCACTCGCTAGCGCATGAACTGGTTCGCTTTCAATGTCTCTGTGCTAGTATGGGCTAGGAGGGCGCGGACAGTCGACGACGATGTACTAGAGAGAAGAGAGGGGGTTTCCGTCGCGCCGCCATCGTTGCCCCAACAGCCATCGGGGGCCAGAAGTGACCCTTTGAGCACTCTCACCGTGTCGTTTTCCACCATCACAAGAGATGGGGCAAAACGCGAGAGAATGACCTTCTCTCGTGGGACAACTAACACCTTCCGGGCGAGACACGTTGCAGAAAAATAAACACTGAATGGTCGTCATACTAAGAGCTAAAAATATTTTTCCTTGTCGTCCTCTCTCTTAGAGTCTTTAGGCTAATAATCCGGCCAACGCGCAAGGAGCACACGAAGAGGAGGACAGAATAAACTCTCTCTGATCAAGTGTCCAATTTCTGACTGATCAAGAGGGAGGAGCATCTCGCAAAAAAATCTTTTTCGTGTTTTTTGATCTACAAACAAGGAGTCGGGCGTGCGGTTTCGAGACTCCTGAACGCATCCTCAGGGAATGGTTCTTTCACGACCAAGTGGCCGGCGCCGGAGTAAAAAGTTTGTGCGCGCGCGCCGAAAATTGTTGTCCGTGTGGCGGTGTTGCGGAGTGGTGGCTCGCCACTGGGCTCGCGCTCACGAATAAAACAAACATCCAAGAGATGCGCTGGGCGCGCGCTGAACGAGTGTTCCGGACAGGAACTCCGTGCATGCAAAGAACTGAGCCCCCCGGCGAGGAGGGAAGAGAAGGAGGAAGAGGATGAGGAGGGAAGAGGATCGCCACACGAACGAGACTCTCCTCACGATTCTTCTTCATTCGTCGACATTGGAGAAGATGAAGAAGAGGGACATACGGCAAAATGCAATTCACGCAATCTTCCTCGTAGTCCTGTGAAGGACAATGAGAACGCCCTCCCTCTTCTTGGATGAGCACGAGGACAAGAGAGAAGAGGCCGTACATTCACAGAAAGCTGCCCGTCGGCGCCAGACGGAAAAACGCCGTGAAGATGGTCCCTCGCCCTCTCGCTGGCCGAATGGGTAGCTTGATCGAAGAGAAAAGGAGAGAGGGACGATGAGCAGATGGGCGATTTGGTCATTCCCGATTCTTTACGATCGACCATCTTCTCTATTCGCGTGGATCTTGGAGGATATAGGCCCCAAAACATCGAGACGCGTCCTAACATGAAAAGAGTCAAATAGCCTATTCTCACCAAACGGAATACAAGAGAGGCAGATCAAAGGCGGGAGAGCGCCACATGAAATCGCTCGCCGTAGGTCAAGAGGCGATTCCAGCTCTGAAAGCCGCACGGCTGGAGGGGAGAGAGAAGAGGGAAGTAGAGCAGAACGCTTCCACCTCTCCTCCTCCACCAGCCGCCACAGCCTCACGTCGACATTGCCGAGAGCGCTTTTGATGAAAGAAATAGGTGAAAAGAATGCGAATGTGCACTTGAGAGGGTATGGGAAGGGGTCCTTATACAGACCCAGAAAATCAAGTAAGAAGGAAGGAAGACCATTCGGAAAGTGCACCCGATAGAGAAGGCAAACGCCTCAAGAAGGTTCTTGAGACTTAGAGAAGGCAGAGAGGGTGGGGGAGGGTGTTTCAAGCGTTTTGGACTGGACGTTTTCTGGGCGGTCGCTGGCTCTTCAACGACGTTGACATGAAGATGAGTTGCACGCCAACGATGAAGATCGCCGATGGCTGCGGCGGCGCTGTTGGCCAAACCAGAAATCCTCCTGCCGCCCCTTCGAGGAGAGGTGAAAAGAGAGGGAGAAGGCAGAGAGAGGAGGCCCTCGAGGCGTTTGAGCACCCGCGTGCAAAATTGAGAGAGATGTCGAGTCGACACCCTCTCCTCGGGGGCGCCACACACAGCGGGATGCCGCCTTCTCCCCTCCTCCGCTTCACACCTCTAGCCAAGGTCATCGTCTAGAGGCTAGAGAGGGGGGAAGACTGAGGAAAGAGGACCGACCAACGGCTTCTCCTCTAGGCTTTCACCACAAACACACGTTTGAATGAAAAGCTTCATCGTCGCACGCGCGGTGGTGCCCATACAATAGCGGACGAACAGCTTTAGGGCGCACGCCTTTAGCCAAGGCGTCGCTCGTGTGCCTCCGCTGTAAATGTGGTTTTTCCTTTCACGACAACGAGCTCGAGAAAGGCGTTTTCTTTTGCGCGACGACGACGACTCTTGAAGTACGAAACGCTTCATTCCGCTCTTACAAATACAAGGGCGTACTTCAGCGCGATTTGGACGCGCGTACTCCAGTGTCGTAGTTCAGATAAAAGACGAACGAACGCTCAGCACTTCAAGTGTTGCGTGTATAAATACATTTTATAAGTGGTTCGCGCAGCATGAAGGAAGAAGAAGAAGGCGACGACGACGAGGCGATGGAAGAAAAGACATGAATCGTCGTCGACGTCCTCTCCCACTGGACCGTTCATCGCGCAAAATTGGGGTTACGTAATGTCCACGAACGCGGCTGACTCTCGGCTCTCTTGCAGAGAGCTGCTCGAGAAATCTCCCCGAAAAGCGAAAACACGTAGATCAAAACGTCACGACCTGCAGATCAACACAAATCTCTCCCCTCCTCGGTTGATGAAAAGACCGATAGCTAACACGCAAAACGTGAAACAGAGCTCACACGACGGAAGCGGCAACAAAAGATTTCGACTTTCTCTTTCTCTAAAAGAAAAAGGGAAGGGAAGTGACCGTGGTGGTGGTGGCGCCCCCGACAAAACTCAAGACGCTCGAGGCGTCGAGCCCGGCGCGCGCGCGAGCTGGTCAAACAAACTTTAGCAAAGAAGACTCAAAGACATTCACCTCGAGCGTCACAAGAAGAAAAAGTGAGCGAAAAAGGTCGAAGAAGGCGTCGTCTGCAGAAGAGCAGAAGACTGCAGGCCGCGGAAGGAGGAAGACGACGTTCTTCGTCTTCTCGCCCATCCTCCCATGGTCTCCCTGCCTCTCACTCGCTTCTTCTCGATTGTCCGGTTTTGTTTCGCGCCGTGCACCAGAAGACAGATTAGTGTGCCTCGGCTAGTGGAGCCGCTAGCCGGGGGTGGTCGAGGAAGAAGAAGCAGAAGCAAAGAGAGAACAACGCAAAGCGAGTCGACAGAAGGCGGCACAATTGGTCAATTCGTGATGGGTGATGAAAATTCCATCACTGAAGAGAAAGATGGGGGAGAAGAGATAGATCTGGCCGTGGCGATGACCTCGAAAAGCGCGTCGCCTCCAACTGGACAGAGGGCACCACTCCATTGGCGCTCACCCGTCTGTGCATATCAAATGACCTTCTCTCTGTCTTTCTTTTTCTCTCTTTGACGGGGGGCATTCACTATCCTACGGCGCGCACTCGCAAATGACAACTGGCCGGCACCGGCTGTAATTAGTTCGGGCACCGGAATTTATGGAAAAAAGTTGGAAAACCAAGGTCTGGAGGATTTTTACGAGAAGCGAAGGACGAAGAAGAAGAAAGAGTAAAAATTTTCAATCGAAGAGATGGGAGGGGAAGGGATAAGACCTCCGCTTGGCGGGCTTGGCCGATAGAGGAACGCTAAACAGAAGCTGAAGCCGCTCGCGCGGCGCTGCTGAAGACGCTCAGCAGAAGGAGAGGGCGCCGGGCGCGATTTGAAGAGTAGAGAAGGAGAAGGGGGAGAGATGTGTCGACCTCAAGTGCCCCCGGCGCTCGCCACCCCCTTCCCCATCCCCTGGATGTCGTCGTGTCGGCGGCGGCCGGGGATCTGAAGAGTGTCTTCGCACCTCTTACAGAAGAGGAGGGCGCAAGGCCTTCCTCCTTCCTTATGTAACAAGATTCATGTTCGCCGCGCGAGGCTCGGAGGAGACACCACCAAAAACAAGCCTGCTAGTGAAAGCCGCTTTGCAAATATTTGGACCACAGTCTTCTGGAAGAGAAGCGTTTTTGGGATTCGATAGAAAGTTGACTAATTGAGAAGCAATAAAGATTTGAAAAATTGTGAAGCAAAGACGGTGAATGTGCTTTTAACGGCTGCACCGCTGCGTAATCACAGCCTTGGACTGCTGCTCGTGTTGGTTGTGGTCGTCCGCGTGGCCTTCCTCTTCCCGTCCGGTTCACGTTTGTCTCTGGCGGCTAGTTCTCCCCCCATATTGGCAACGATTTCGGGCACACGAGCACAACCGCGAGCCAAGAGGAGCGGGATTTTCGTCCTTCTTTTTTAGACGACGACATCGCCGACGGCGTCGACATCCGTCACAATTGGCTCAACTCTCAAAGTCGCAAAGTGCAAGCGTCTTTAGTCTCGGTCGCAGTCCGAGACCACGTGGAATTGGGGATCGAGCCGCGTATATTGCTTGAACTTTATTAACTTCCATCACAGGAAACCAGAAAATAGACGTGTCAAAGAGAGAAGAGAACATCGCTTGGCCGCAGCACCCGAGTGCACTGAGAGCATTTGGCCAGAAAGAGATTCGTTTTGGAAAGGAAGAGGAGGAGGAAGACGAAAGTAGAAGAAGAAGAAGAAGACCATGAGGAGCCTTTCAAAGGCTCACTCGTGCGCTTCGCCGCGTATCAGGCGTGGTGTCGAGGTCGTAGCCTCTGAAAAAGGAAATTTTCAGCTTGAATGAACATACCTGGTTACGGTATCCAAAGTTGTACTCAGCCAACTCATTGGAATCCATATGCTGGCAGCGCTGAGAGGCGGCAAAAGTTGAGCCACATCGGCGAGAAATGTTGTCAACACGTCCGGCAACGTGAAACCCCATCTCTTCAGCCGCTAAACGTTTAGAATTTCAGAAATAACGAACCTCGTCGGCGGTCATCGGGATGAAAGTGATCCAGTAAGGAATGTAACTCACAAAGTGAAACGAGGCAATTACTAACTGAAATTAATTGCGAACTATTTTTGAAAATAGTAAAAAAAACGCACCAAGATATGTGAATTTTTCCGATGAAAGGCAGCCGCCGGTGCCAGACTCGTCTTCCATCTCATGGCTTGCGCATTGAGAAAAATAATCAGGATTAACGGGGTTCCGTATCTGAATGAAAGTTAATTAATTTAAGAAGAAGAAGAATTATATCTTACTCCGTCATAAAGCGAATTAAATTTGATGCGAGGTCGAGTTGATTGGGGATTCGGACCACACATCTGAACGTTCGAATCCGCATCACGTAGTCTTCACCCCGGAACTCGTCTTTCTTCTCCTCCGCGAGCTGAATGAAGGATTTTTTCAAAAACAAAAAAACTCACATCAACAAACACAAGATTTGGCACAATAAGAAGACCCAAGAAGAGCAACAAATAACACAACGATCCACAAAATATTCTCTTTTGATGAGCAGCTAATCTGGGATAAATTCCTTGTCGTAGGCACTAAATGTAAATTATTTTTAAAATATTAATTTTAAGACCTGTTGAAAGAACAAGAAAACAATGATCCACGCCGCCAACGTCCGTCCAATCGTAACAAAAAGATAATGCGATCTACACGTCGTCGTACCGAACAACCAAATATTAACGAGTTTTTCGAGAATCACCGACGGAAGACTGGCTGATACCTGCAAGCGAAAAAAAAACGGCTTACCTCCCCCTCGTCCTGTTAATGGACTCACAAAAAAGTGAATGGTGAATAGGAGGGCGAGGTAGATCTGCGTGGGCGAGCCGCGGATGCTTAGTCGATGCGCGTAGATCTGCAGGACCAACTGAGAGACGTTCCCGCAGATCCCGACGGTCAGACATGTGATGAGGGCAACTAAAATGTAGTCTCAGTGTGTAAGCCGGGGCATTTCCTGGATGAACTCACCAGTCACACAAAGTGTGTAGACCGACGGCTCCTCTGTCGGCGGGAAGTACGGGTAGACTCGTGTGATGTTGCCCATTATTTCCTCTTCTGAAAGCGAGCTTTTTAATTAGAAAATTTACGTCTCATGCATCCTCTTTTTTTCTCTAGTCATTTTCTGTTCATTGCTCTCAAGACTTCATGATAAGACTAGCATGTGACGAAAGAAGAAGAAGTCAGAGTGAAGAAAATTTTTCTGTGACTACTTGCTCCTGCCCTCCTTCTGCAACACACCCTCTCATCGGCCTACACCTCAATCTATTAATTAATCTCGCCCTCCTCACTCAACAGACTCATTCCGCGAGGCATAGAAATATCCTCCCTCAGTGGGTTATTGACGATGACATAACGCAAGCCGCCAGAGGAAGCGAGGACTAAGCTTCTGCTAACACATCAAAATCCGAGAAAGAAAAAGAGACGAGAGGGAAGAAGATCACAGAACCAGTGTCATGTAAAGGACGCAAGGGCGCCTGGAGACGCGAGCAGAACCAAGGAGGAGAAGGGCGAGCGAAGGGGGATAGGCGCCAATTGCTGGATTGCATTCCAGGATTAGGACGACGTCGTGTCGTCGTGGCGCCTGCTGCTGTCCTCAGCACCGAGCACCGCGCTCGCTTTAATTGCACAGAGCTAGAGCGGAAGTGGGCGAGAGCATGTTCGTTTGGGCTTCTTTTTGAAACCCTCAAGGTTCAACGGCAGCCTGGGTGGAAACGGCGGCTGACATAAAAGCCACATTCTTGCAGGAGCAAAAGTCAGAATGAAGTCTAGACAACTTGAATGAAAAATACGACGAAAAGACTAAAAATTGAAAATTAAACATGTGCAAAGGAGTAGCACACGTTCAGCAGACGTTTTCAAGAAACGCGACAACATCAAAAAACAACGATGCCAAGATGAAATCCTCTCCCGGCGAGAGAGAAAAAAATGCAAACGAGAGACACGTCGTGCCCGCCAGTCGCTCATTACCGACGATACCCACGTCGAGTGGTCAAGAGGGCTTTGAGTTCCACGAAAAACGCCGCCGTATGGGAAAACGCGGAAAAGAGCCTTTTCATCCTTTCATCAAGGTTCCCGGACTCGCGCTAACGTTCTTGCTCCGGATGAGACATTATTCCGATACAAACAGGCTAAATTTAGCTTGAGAGACAACGAGAGCTTAATGGCAGAAATGCGTGCAATTCTCAAAGAAATCCGAAAAGTCGCATCAAGCACATCAGACGGAGCGTGACCACCTTGAGCGGCAAAGGGAGACACAGCACTCGAGACATGAAAACAGTTTAGTCTACGAGGAAGAGGGCGTCGACCCAGAGCCAGACCCGCCAATCCGAAAATGTCTTCTCGCAAGATGAGAGTATGTTGAGTCGTGGATTTGAGACCCACGAAAAGCTTTGGCGTCAGCCTCCTTCTTCAGTCAGTGGGAGGAGATCGGTCTAACACGATCCTGGAAACATTATTCCCAAAGACGTGCGCGATCTGCTGGCGTATTCTGGGTGTCTCCTAGAGCATCATTTTCCACTTACTGTGCGCTTTTTTGGTGAAATAAACAAGTCACGGACGCAAGTTGAGCGCTCAGCAGGGGCTTCTATTTCTAGCGACACTGGCTACGAAGAAAAGATTTCTCACACGAAGACTAAAGACGAAATGAATTCGCGTAGAGGATGACTTTACCGACGGGCCGACGTCGGGCAACGTGAAACCGCGAAGATTCTGAGTTTCTGACTTGGGCCGTTGCTTCGAGGGCTCATTAGCCAACTCGACGTGGGCCGTAGAAGGCTACACGTCGTAGATTCGCCCACAGGCGGACGTTGTCGACGCATTCAAGCATGGCTAACGTCGACGAGGGCTGCTTTTGAGCATCCCCAACACACGCCGTGTGCTCTCTCTCCCGCTCTCCTCCTTTTGATGTCTGTCAGACAGAGCAGCGGAAGGCGAAAAACAAGGCTGCGCGCTCCACTAGCGACGTGATATTAGAGTCGGCAAGAAACGAAAGGAAGACAAATGGACAGAGAAGAGAATGAATGAAGATGCGAGCACAGAATCCCCAGGGAGATTTCTCTCGTCTGGAACTTGTCTGTAAGCCCGACGTTGGCTAGACACTACGTATTTTTCTGGGAAAAATCCAAATTTACGTCAAAGGTCGTTTGATCAGGTTTCTGAATGAGGCGTTCACGAGAGAATTCGTGGGAATAATCGAATTTTCTGTCAACGTTGTGGTTGACGAGAAAGCCGCTAAATAAATCCAGCAAAAGAGAAAATAACCACGCGCATATGGCGTGTATGTTGGGAGAGCATGCGGCACTTACTGAGGATGTCAGCTGAAGCTCGCAGTCGCATCTCGAAAACCCGCATCTGGCTCTCGAAGCGGGAATGGGAGGAGGAGGAGGAGGAAATTCTCGCTTTCGATCTTCTCTCACTAAATGCAAACGCCAAAGCGTCCACGAGGTGCTGACGACGTGAACGGGAGCGAGGAGAGACGGAGAAGCAGGAAGAAGGAGGGGAAGAACGGCCCGTTGCTCTCAAATGGAGTCAAGGAAAAAAGAAGAGAACGACAACGATGGCAACGCTATAGAGGAGGGAGAAAGGAGCCAAGACATGCTCTTTACCACCAAACCACTGCTTTCACTACTTATTCACCCGGTATAGGCGTAGAAATTACCCATGAATCGAAGAGAGTAGTCAAGAATTTGAACGGGGCAAAAAATTGTATTTTCGCTAAAAAAGGATTGAACTGGCAGTGATGGCTACAACTAACTGCTGGCTTCGCCAACGCCGTCGTCGACACTAAAGCGGTAGACGTCGGGGGAAAATGGGGAAAATCCCTATTACGGACAGACTTTTTTTCCCAAATTTTTCTTCCCGATTTTTTCTTCCCGATTCTTGTAATGATTAGATGGCTTTGTGGTTCAAGAGAGCAATGATCGAGCGACCAATAACCGCGGTTTATGACGGTAGCTGAAAAGTTCTTCCCCCACAAAAACTTTGATCTATTGGACAAGCAATCAAGATCACAAAGTAAAATTTTGTGTGGGCAGTGGGGGCTTCCAACTGGCCGCATAAGTGACGATAGAAATGGCAGATGAAAAATGCACGGACCTTCATAGTCATCGTAGAACATCGAATCGAGGTAGCCGGGGTGCAGCCCAGTGTCTTCGATGTTGACCACCCAACCGTCCATCACGCACGGGGAAGCGCGACTCTCGATGCAGGCACGTGCGACACTGAGCCTTGTGAACCTGTTGCGCATGTGTTTCACTTGTTTCAATGAGCCTGTCGGCGCGATGACTAACTTAGGACGCAGGCGGCGCGCGCGCAACGCATGTAAGCAAAGTCGTAAGGAAGAGAAGTGGGAGCCGGCTGGATTAACTCTCTCTCTCTCGAAGAGTGAGAGAGGAGGTGGCTATGGCGGCGTCTAAGTGAGAACCTGAGTCCGTGGATATGGCAAGGGAAGAGAGGGAAAGAGGGGGTAGAGGTATGAAG
>JAQIXL010000808.1:0-24613 GCA_034700245.1 Poikilolaimus oxycercus
CAGCTCGAAATCGTCGTAGTCCTTGCGCTTCTTCGTCGGCTGCCGCGACCTCTTGACGACGTCCTCGATGTTCATCTCGAAGACGACCGCGCCGCGTTGTCAGTAGAGAGACACTGCGAAAAACAGAATTTGGGTCGAGACAGGAGTTCACATGTCTCACTCAAATTGTCATGTTTTGCTTCTTGGGACATTTTGCAATCCCTCGACATCTTTTCCTCTCAGCCAAGAGAGACAACTCCCTGTTTATGAAGGGTGTTGTCTCATTGACGCTGCGATATTCAAAGAGTGCTGAACTCTCCTTTTCTCCTTTTCAATTCATTGCTGAACATGCAATGATGGAAAGGAGAGACATTGAAGAGAGGCTGATGTGGTCTTGGTTTTAGAAAAAAGGAGGGAGAGAGCTATTTGAACAGAAGAGCGGCACCTTCCAGGTCTCTTTCTTGAGAAGGGAACGAGGTATTTCAACGAGTCAACGAATCTCTCTCAACGCATGCTATGCAACGACTTCGCGTTTCTTAATTATCACTGCTTGTTTCATAGCAACAATACAGAGAGGAGAAAGACTTTATTGAGGGGCTGCAAGCTCGGTTGGGGAAGGCGCTTCGACGGAGACGGCCGAGGCGGGCTACTGGGACTGCAAAGCGAGTCTTCTTTCCTTGAAGGAGAATGTCACCACGGCGGTGGCCGTGCTCTCGGCGGGCGGCGCCGTCGGGGCGGGCGACGGCACGCCGAGGGCCACCAGCTTCGGCGGCGTCTTCGGCTTCTCAAACCTGCAATGCTCTTTATTGTTGGACTGTCTCTAGAGTGAGGAGAAGAGGAGGAAGATGTACTTGATGGTAACGGTGGGCGCCGAGTAGAGGCGCGCGATGTCGTAGATGAAGTAGCCGACGACGATGTACTGCAGCATCGTCCTCTCTAAAGAGTCTCCAAGGAGAGAAAAGAGGGAGAACCTTCAACTCGGGCGGCGAAGACTTCAACTGACTCGTCTTTGCATGTCCCCGTAATATTGCATCATGCAAATGTCTCCAGAGAACCTCTCGAAGGACCCAATTTTTTGAGTAGTTTCCTCATTGCAGCAGCACCTAGAAGGGCAACAAACCCATAAGCTTTGGTTCATCGTTTTCTTCTGGAGAAAACAAAACGAAACGCTGCAGAACCACACGTTAACATGGTTACACCGGAATACGCCTCATCAAAGACTCCAAGCGTACTGGGAGGGGGCACTGCTCCTGATCGTAAGAAAGCCTCGCTTCGGCTTATGCAAGTCTCGCTGTCTCTATTCCCTGGAACAACCGCGAAAGCCATCATAAAAGGATATTGTGGTGGGAGAGACAATTCTTGAATTTCTCTTCCAATATGAGTCCCAAGCCCATTTCAGCCATTTTTTTGAGAAAGTCCGAAACAAGAACAACGCTTTCAGGTACGTATGTGGTTTCCTCGCTATTCAGTGCGTGTTGAGGTGACACAACATTTCTTGAGGGCTTTATTCTGTGGCTGTCGGTCGAGGGTGCGGGGAGGGGAAGGGGCGGGCCTTCACTTCTTCTTCTTGTCCTCGCCGAAGACGTCGCCGCCCACGCCGGCGAGCGTCTGGTAGTTCGGATCGTGGGTGCCGGCCTTGGCGTCCTTGTTCTCGGGGGCTTTCGGTCCTGAACCATAGTATCCACGGTCGAGGCTTGCCTTCCTTCTTCGAGCCTTTCTTGCTTCCATCCTTCTTCTCCTCGGCCTTCTTCTTGTCCTCGCCGAAGACGTCTCCTCCAACTCCAGCCAGAGTCTGGTAGTTCGGGTCGTGCGTCCCCGCCTTGGCGTCCTTGTTCTCCGGAGCTTTCGGGCCTAGATTTTGGGTTCTTTTTCGGTCGCGGCTTGCCATCCTTCTTCGATCCATTCTTCTTTTCTTCAGCCTTCTTCTTGTCCTCCCCGAAGACATCGCCGCCCACGCCCGCCAGCGTTTGGTAGTTCGGGTCGTGGGTGCCGGCCTTGGCGTCCTTGTTCTCGGGGGCCTTCGGACCTAGATGTTGGAGGTTCATGAGGGAGCGTTGATGGAGAGACCTTCGCCGCCTCCCTCCTTCTTCTTGTCGTCGCCGAAGCAGTCCCCACCGATACCAGCCAGAGTCTGGTAGTTCGGGTCATGCGTTCCGGCTTTGGCGTCCTTGTTGTCCGGGGCTTTCGGGCCTTCAAATGGAGGTTTCCAAAGTTGTCTCGACTGAAAGACCTTCGCCATCCTTCTTCTTGTCTTCGCCGAAGACCTCGCCGCCCACGCCCGCAAGTGTTTGGTAGTTGGGGTCGTGGGTGCCCGCCATGCCACCTGCATTGGCTCGCTCAAGCTGCTGAGTTCCTCCGCAAACCAGCAGCCGGTGGCTTCGGGCCTCCATCGCCGGCGGGAGCAGCACCGCCGTCCTTCTTCTTCTCTTCGAAGCAGTCCCCACCGATGCCGGCCAGGGTCTGGTAGTTCGGATCATGAGTACCAGCCATGCCGCCTGCATCCGAAGCCATCTACTGCTTGGTACTCAGACAGACCACCAGCCGGGGCCTTCGGACCATCCGCAGGGGCTCCACCAGCGGGGGCCGTCTTCGCAGCCTCTCCAGCAGCAGGCGCGGCTGCGTCCTTCGAGGCAGACTTCGCCGGCGAAGCGCCACTTTTCGGGGCACCCTCCCCTGTCCAAGTGTCCCTTTCTCTTTATTCATCACACCTCCACCGGCAGCGTCAGACGGCGCCGTGCCCGCGGCACTCTGCGTGGTGCCTCCCTCGCCTCCCTCCGTTTTCTCCTTGGCCGGCTCGCCACCCTTGGCCGGAGCCGCTGCGTCCGCCGCCGTCGACTTGCCCGAGTCGCCACCCTTCGGCAGCGCCGGCTTTGTCGACTCCTTTTTCTTCTGTGGCCGACTTCGAGAGACCAGCCAAGAGGCGGACCTTGCCGCAGCCGAAGCTGAGGTAGGCGATGGCGAGACCGTGGAGGATGAAGCCCGAGAGCAGCATCCAGATCGTTTCGCTACTGTTGGTCATCTTTTCCTGGTTTGGCCTGCAAGCCGCTGAGATGAAGAGGAGCTGCAGAGAGAGCAGGCAGTTGTGGCGGAGGTGGCAGGAGGAGGCAGCAGGAAGAAGAGAAGAGGAGGCTTACCTTGAACCGAGAGAAGCTGCCGATCCTCGTGAGCACTTGATACTGAAGTGAAGAGCACTCGGATCCTCGAGATGCGAAAGCTTTGAGAAGTAAGAGACAGTTCAAGTGTTGCCGAATGTTCGTTGAGACAAGCCAGACAAGCAAAATAAAAATTTGTTCCTTGCAATTTCAGAGAACTGGCTATTCCGTCGAAGAGCGACCCTCGTCCTTAGATTTGCCAGGCAGAAGACCGTGCACATGAAGCCTTCGTGGTTGTCGGCAGAACCAGCTGCTTGGCATGTTCCAGTTCGGCTGCTCATTCGACGACCCGTTTGCCGGACAAGTTCGAAGACGTTTTCGCACATGTCTCGTTTGCCGTGCACATACGACCATCACAGCAGCGTAAGGCCTCTTTCGGTCGCTTTTTGCTGCAAGCTTTTCCAGCCGAGTTTCTTCAGTATGACTGGATAGTCACTGTTGAAGTCGTTACTGGCTAGCCTTGTCGCATAGCGATGTGTTCGCTCAAGGGACTGTTGAAGGCCGATCTGCGAGGGATAGCAGATGTCCGTGCCGTAGAGCAGGATGGGTTCTACAGTACCCTCGTAGACGTTCTTGAACACCCGAAGAGGCGCCCACTTTCGCCACACGAGTGAAGGCTCTAAGGGCTTGCCTTGTTTTGGTCACTGCCACTCGAGTGTGCTCCTTGAAGGTAAGCTGTCGGTCGATGATTTCCGAAACGCCTTACCAAAGGGCTTCCAAATTCCTCTCCCGGCAACCTAAATAGCCCAGAGAATTTTGGGGTTCAGTGGGCCACCTCAACTTCCTTTGAAGGAGACTCATGTTTATTGCGGAGTTCAACGAGGCGTTATTTATGGTCAACTATGAAGACTTTCGTTCTTCAGCTGAAATTTTCGTCTTCATTAGACGGATGCCTCTCGGATGAATAAAATGCTGACGGACAAGCGAAGGAAAAGAGGAGGGAAGTAAACCTACCATTTTCAAGTCTTCCCTCACAAATAGGTTGACTCTTCAGCCCCTTTCTCATTTGAGAGTTCAGAGCACTGTGTCGTGACTAACGACAAGGTGGATCAACCTGGCTTGAACGTTATGGCTAATAGGCCTAGAATAGGCAAGCGAATGAATATTCACGGTCACTGGGTAAAAATGAGCGTCTTCTTCCTTCCCCTTCTTGTTCCTTTCAGGTTTCCTTCTGTGTTGTATTAAGAGGAAGTCATTGAGTTTTTATTCGTTGAAGAGGTGGGCGGGCGGGGCGGGCTGGACGCGGAAGAGCTGCGCCTTCGCCGGCCAGTACTTGCCGTTCGTCGTCCACATCTTCTGGCCGGTGAGCGAGTCGCGGGTCTGAAGGCCTTCTCTCTCCCTCTTCCCCCTTCACCTCCGAGAACCAGATGGGCGTCGCCGACTGGTGCTTCTTCTCGCGGTCCCGCTGATGCTGCTCAATCGCGAGCTTCGAGGCCAGAGCGCGCTCGCCGTCGCCGTTCTCCAGATGGCGGAGGTCCTGAAGGAGTTACTTTGTCTCCCTTCCTCCAGACGGGTCGGAAGCGGGTATCGGAGGCGGGGAGGGCGGCTCTCTCGTCGGCGGCCAGCTCGTTGAGGCCGAAGGAGAAGCGAGTGAAGCCGTAGTGGTGGGGCGAGGGCGCGGGCCTCGTCTCGAAGAGCGCCTCCTGCTCGCCCGTGTTCTTGACTCTGAGAGAAGAGTTGGAGGAGGGAGGGAGACTCCACTTGAAGAGCGACCTCTCCCAGAAGCCGTGCAGACGATAGAGAACGCGCTCGTTCTGGGCGATCACGTCTCCCACCACCTCCCTCTTGTCCTGAACTTCTGCTTCTTCTCTTGAAGGAGTCGAACCCTGAAGACGAGCCGAGCCCGAAGACCGCCGGAGGAGGAGATCTTGATGGTGCCCTCGTGCTTGACGACGCGCTGCTCCGGCACGGCCATCGCATTTTCGATCTTCGTTTTCACCTGAAACTTCTTCTTCTTCTGGAGGAGACAGACCTTGTTGAAGGCGAACTCCTCCTGGCCGATGCGGACGCGAACTTCGATCTCGGGCTGGAAGTCCACGGTGCTGCTGATCTTCGTGCTCGCCGAGAAGGCGAGCGTCTGCCACGCGCGCCAGCCCTCGCCCTCCGCCACGCAGGCCGACACTGGCGGGTGATGCGTGACCTGGAGACTCTCTTCAGAGACCGAGGGAGACCTGTTCGGCGTGGAAGCGCCAACCGTTGTCCACAAATTCGTAAGTTTCTCCGAGTAGCGGGCTGAATGGCTTTCGATTCCGTCCGTAGGTTCCTGACGCGAAGTTCGCTTTGGGAAGAGATACCTGTGTAGTTGCTCATAGCGAAGGCGGCGATGTAGCCGATGCGGTCGGCGGCCTCGGTGCAGGCGGCGGCCTTGGCGAGGAGCAGCGGCGCGAAGTGCATCTCATCGCAGAGAACCTGAAGGCTTCTTCTTCTTCTTCTTTCCTTCGAGAACCTGGAGGACGGTGAGGGGTTCGTAGACGAAGATGGGCAGACTTTTGGTGGAGGCGAGCTTGATCATGGCCCGAAAGCCAAGAGCCTCGCCCGGGATCTGCACCGCCGGCAACGTCTCCCGGCGACGGCGAGCCTGAAGATTCTTTCTCTTTCTTTGGAAGTATTGTAGTTGAACCGGAGGAAGGTGGACGGGGGCCGGGGCCGGGGCGGGCTTCTCCTTCTCCTTCTTCGGCTCCGGTGGCTTGGACTTCGGCTGCGGGGCCGGCTTCGGCGGCACCGGGGATGGCAGGATCGACTTGGGTTCCTCCTTCGGAGGCGACGGCCGAGATGCCGGCTTCTTTTCTTCAATCTTCGCCTTCTCGGGCTTCTTTTCCTTCCTAAAGAAGAAGTTGGCAGAGAAGGTCGACGGACTTGGTGACGGGCTCGACGGGGCGCTTCTTCCTCACTTCTCGCACGCTCGTCGTCGTCTCACGCTCGACGATGTCCGAGATGTCCTCGTCCTCGTCTTCTTCCTCTTCTTCGTCGTCGTCCACCTCGACGTCCAACTCGTCGGAGCCCGTCTCCGTCGTCTCCTTCGATTCCTTCGGCGCCGTCTTCGACCTCCTCGACGTCCGCGGCGTCCTGGCCTTCCTCCTCGTCGGGGTGACGGCCGGCAGCGGTGGCGGGGCAGAGCGAGGCGTCGCCGCTTCAATCTCCAGTTGCTGAAGAAGTCTCTTCCTTCTTTCTTTGGAGGCAAACCTTTCGACGCGCGCTGAGTTCAGCATTGTGAGCCTTCTGTTCCTTGTAAAGAGCTTCGAGTTTCTCAGTGAGTTTGGTGGCTTTGTCGAGGACCTTGACCGTCTGCGAGTGCAGCTCCGTCATGTTTTCCATGGCCTTGTGGAGGCTTTCCATGCCTTGTCTGCCCCTCTCTCCTTCCACTTCCTCTCTCCTCCACTCACAGGAGGAGGGCCGTGTCGGCGCCCGTCGTCGTCGCCGTGCTCATCGTCGAAGGCGTGGCGGCCGCCGGCGTCCCCGGCTCGTCCTGGCTGAGAGGCTTGAGGACTCCTTTGAGACACACCGAAGACGGAAGGCGCGATGGCGGACGAGAGCTTCCTTCCAGGCGGCGAAGTCGTCCGCTTCCATCTTGTACTTCTTGCCCTTGTGGACGAAGATGAAGAACTCGCCGCCCTCGTCCGTTTGGACCGGTTGCTGCAAGGTTTCTCTCTCTCTTTGCATCTCACAAAGACAAGCTGTCTCGGAATGAAGGCGTTAAGCCAGACAATACTAGCATGTCTGCATTTCTCTCATGCAAAGGCATGAAGGAACATGTAGATGCGTCAATTAAACTCCATTTGTCTTTTGCCAAGGGCAGCAAGCGGTGCTTCGGCCCTCTTCCTCTGTCTCTTCATACTAATGAGACATTGTGTTCATTTCACATGGCCATTTTGACATTTCTCCTTGAGCCTTTTCTGGTTCTCGGATCCTTTAGCGGTGTTGTCAGCCTTCTTGTCAGAGAATCGGCGTCATGAGTGGGTTGTGGCCGTGAGATGCCCCGTTGACTTGCACCAAGCATGGCCACCTTTCGAGCAGCCTTCGGCCTTGTCTCATTTGCATACTCTCCAGACAATGTCTCGCCGGCAGACATTGAAGGCTTTGAGTCAGTTTCATGGTTTTTAGCCTCCCGGCTCCCCCTCTCCTCTTCCTCCTCCGTCTTGTTTTACCTTGCCGAGGTCGATGACGTAGTCGAGGCGGTTCTTCGACTTGTTCGTGAGGTTGAGGACGCCGCCGGTGAGCTCGGCCCGGTAGCGCGAGGAGACGCGCAGCTTGCCCGTCCTCTTCACACTCACTTCGTCCTGCACGGCTTACGGTAGAAGAGGGAGGACGAGCCTCTTTCGAGGGAGGCTCCTCTCGCGTCTCGTCGGAGGCGTCGGGAAGAGGGACGAGGACGCCGGAAGAGCGCCGGTTGCGGGAGACCATCGGTGAGCGAATGAGCCTCCAGCTCCAGCTAAAAGATACAAATCTTCGATGTCGCAACAGACAAAGAAACGCCGCATTCGTTTTTCAGCCACTTCCGATGAAAATTCGCAAATATCGTTTGCTGCTCCTCTTTCCACATATGGCAACTGACTTTTTCACCTTTTAGTTTCTTGTTGTGAGAGGACGAGAGAAAACATGTTTGGAAAACATGAGACGTTTATGAAGAAAAGCGGAAATTCAATTTCCGTCTCTAGAAGCTCGACCGAACACGCAAGCTCGTCACTCGTCCCTTGAGGACTAATTCTGTGAGTGAGAAAGGCCTCTCGAGGCAGATTGACGTCTTTGATATTTTTCGTCTTTTTCTCCTATTTCAACTGAGTCAAGTTTCCAGTTTGTAGCGCCTTCTGCGTCAGTTCATGAGAACCTCGAGCTTTTCTCCTCCCTCATCCACTCATGTCTCGTGTGCTATACCGTAGACCACACGAGAGGGCGTGGCAGGAGCACGCACGCAGCTTGTCCTTCGAGGAATCATTCCCATAAACATGCTCGAAATGGCGGCGAACGTTCCAGCTTCAGGAAATGTCTCCGCGAAAATAGACTCACTTTCGTCTTCTTCTTCTTCTTCCCACGGCCCGGCGGCTAATGGAAAAAGCGGACACTAACCGCGTTCTGTGGACTAATGGAACAAAAAAATTGTCCTTAGATTTTCTTTCACATTCGAGTTGTCGATTTTCAGTCTCTTTAGCCTTGCAATCAGGACTCTTTTTGCTTTGCAAAATAGACTAAGGCGCATGGAAGTCTCGTCAGCCCAAAATAATGGAACTTCGGGTTGAGGAACCAAGATTTGTACAAGAAGGAAAATTTGATCCACCCAGATTATTTGATCTTTCTCGTTTCTTTCTGCGTTTTTCACGCTGCCGCCTCCTCGTGCCATCCGCATCCGATTACTGGTCCCACAACGATCATTTTAAGCCCAAGAAGGCCCCCAAGAGCACTCGAAAATGGTATTGCAAAAATATGAAGTCGTTTATAAGGGAAATGCTCACTTCGAGACTAAAAGTGACCATAACTTCTCAGGTTCTTCATGAATCGCAAAAACTCATGCAGATTATTATTCTCCGATGTTCAGAGAGTATTCCTACCAAGTTTCAGCTCCAGAGATCATAACCCGTGAAACTAGATAGCTTTTGAAGAACTGAAAAGGGGTCCCGTTTTCTCGCTGCCAGACATAAAACAAACATTTTGTCTCATTCTTCTCAATCTAGCGTCAAAACTCATGCAGATTATTGTTCCCCCATGTCCATAGGGTACTCCTGCCAAGTTTCAGCCCAAACGGATGGAACCTGTGAAACTAGATAGCTTTTGTAGCAGCCCTCCTCCTAGAATGAGAAGGAAGAAGATGGAAAGAAAGCCAAAGTTCTCGGTGACGTTTTGGCGGAATGACAAACCCATAGGTGCTTCTGAAGCACTATGTATGGGGGACACTCTGGCCAAGTTTCAGGCCGATCGGCCTTGAAATCAGAAAGTTGAAAGCTTTCGTAGCAAAGGTGACCAAAACCAGAAGTTGTGGGAAAACTTCACATCGCTTGGTCAGCTCTCTTTTACTCTTATACGGGCCTGACTTTCTTATCAAACGTGATACCAGTCGTCTGGCAAGAGGTGAAATCGACTTCAATCATCGAACCGAGTCAGAGCTTACACATGAGATTTTGTCCACCACCACTATACCAAGAAATTCGGGGCTTTTCACTGTTTGCTCTAATATTTTGCCGATTTTCTTCTATTTACTCCCGGTTTTCGGTACTAGACCGTTTTCCACCACCCGCGGCTTGTTTCTAAGGCCCCAACACAAGCATTCTCTGTTGAAAACAAGCAAAACAATAGAAAAATAGAGTCGAAATCGAAATTCGAAGATTTTTCTGGGTGGGTCAAAGTTGCTATAAAGCGCGCGCGCCCCTTTTTTCCTGGTGTCCGCTCCGCCGGGCCGTGCGTAGGTAGTAGAGAGGAGTAACAGATCGGACGAGGCGATTACGCAAGAGCCGTGTTTCGAGCGACTTCCCACCCGTTGCGCCAAGGCTCGGTGTGGATTGGAAACAAGGAATCTCCCCACTTCGAACCGGAAGAAGACAGGCTCGAATCTGCCACTCAAGCTGCATCTCTTGCGAGATTTGCGATGTCGCTGTGGACAAAGGCCTGCGAGAAACAAGGAAACCGAAATTGCTCACCTTCAACAGTTGGAGCTCGTGTCAAAATGATAGGAAGTGATAGAATTGAAACGTTGAATGAGGAACGCCTAGAAACGCATTTTGACCCAGCATAACAGACGAAAAGATCGATTATACAGTCGACAACGAAGAGAACACTGCGAATGGGAGGAAGAGCGGCGCCCTCTTCCACGTGCGTTTTTTGAACGACGACGCGGAGTCAGCGCCTTCAGGTGTTCCGCGATGCGCGTTTTTACGAGTCTCTGCTCGGTTCCAGCGACACTACTACATTCTCTTCAGTGGTAGCTCTCATTTGTGCTGATTGAAGCAGATTTGAACATTTAAGACACATGCTTCATCGGGCACATTCACATTTATGATCACTTTTGAGGATGTGTTACAAGTAGAGATTAGTGATTTTTGATCACTACGAGACGCCATTGGTGTGCTTCGATCGGTGCGGGGGAGGAGACCTCCGGGAGGGGGTGGTGTCCCTATGTCCTGTCAACTGCTCGTCTCGTCCGCCGTGTGGATGTGTAAGGGCGAAGATAGAGAGAAGACGCGTCGTGTGGCACCTGTTCTTCGCTGCATCTCCTCTCTCTTGGATCGCCAATCGCTTTTGTTCTTCTAGAGGTCATTGAAATCACTAAGAACCACCACTAGCAAACCACACGTTTGGAATATTTATTCACATGTTGCTTATTGAAATTGTTTGATTTGAGTCGTCGTGAGGCAGAATATGTATACGACGGAAAAGTCTCTCCTATTTTATCCCTCAAACATCTGCTGTATCTGGTATTTAAGCTTCGAGGCCAATTTCTGAAATGGCCGTATCGTGCTCAAGAGTCTTCCCACAGGTCAAGCTTGTGTAGGGGTGTGGCTGATCTCTGAAGAGTCCTTTCGGCTTCTTGAGGACGTTTCGGGGAGAGCGGAAGATGCGGTTGACCTTTCGGTGACCTCTCAGGCCACAAGACAGTCCATCTCTCGTTCACCGTCGGCAGGCAGGAGCACAAACAAAGCCACCGCCGACGCTCCTTCGAAACTGATCTTCTCTCTGTCTCTTCTCGGGCAAAAAGGGGATCAACGATAGCCGAGCCGAGATGGAAGAGTAGATGCTGGGCGCCTGTTGCCTCGCCCTGAACCTCTCCATCTTTTTACCTCTGTGTCGGCACCTTCAGCCGGCAGCATTGGTGTGAGCGTGGTAAGAGCAGGTGACTGACGACGTGGAACGTTTTGATCATCAAGTGGAAAACAACAACCCTTTGGTTCGTTTTGATGAAACGTTCGAAGGAAGACAACGTACCTCTTTGTGAGTAGCGAAGGCCGACGTAGTGAGTCTTCAGTAAATTTCGTTGTGCAACTGGCTGCATTGAGTATAGCAGAATTAGAAGGAGTAATAGTCGAATAGGAGGAGTTCATCGCAGACTACATACTTCTTTACATTCCATAGTCCGGCATTTCGTATGGCGATGTAAAGAAGCACGTGGCCTAGGACAAAACAATGCTCAGTCTTCCTGAAGCACATAAGAGACCCTAGACTCTAGCTCTAGCTTCTCCATCCGTTGACAGGTCAGCCGAGTTGGCTGCTGGCAGTCACTTGGCGCCACTTACCATCCCTCGGAGCCATCATCGCGCGCGCCCTTGCACTCCTTGCAACATCTTGAGAGGGCCGAGGCGGTGCACAAACAAGCTTTTGCCCTCCTCCTCCTCCTCCTCGTCCGCTCTCTTGACGATGCTTCAGGTGTGCCGGGGAAGACGGGGCGCGGCGGTTGGGGCAGCGGTACGAGGAGGGAGCTAGCCCCCTGGCTTCTTCCTGCAGCCAACCCTCCCACACAGAGGCGCTTCTCTCTCCGTCGGCGAGACTAGAAATCGAAGTGGGCGAACGGTCTTGGAGGACTGCTAAGGAACTAGCTGGAACCGGTGAGGACGAAGAAGACGGAGGAAGGGAAGGGAGGGGAAGGACAGGCAGGAGTGAGGGAAGAAGGAGAAGGAGGAGGAGGAAAAACTGTCGAGGCAGCGTCTCCTCACCGCAATTCAAACAAAGGCACTAGGCAGTGCGCGGCGGCGGCACTAGCTCGCGTCTTCTGTGCTCGTTCGCTGTCTGTCTTCGAGTGAAGAAAGACTGTGCAGAAAGCTTGGCTTCGAATGACTAATGGCTAATGCGACTGAGGAATGGGTGGTCAGACGGTGACATAGACTTTTTTCTCAAGAAGTTTATTTGGAAAGTGGGTTCTTGCGTTGAGCGAAAGTATTCGCTATCGAGACTGTCGAGAATACAAAACAGGAGGTGTAAGAGAACCGCTCAAGCGAAGTGGAATAGAAACAGCAAAGTGTTTTACCCCAAATATGAGGGCGATCGCCGAAGGATTGTTTCAAATGAACACTCTCAGACACAGCGCTGAAGCAGACTGTTGTCGAGCGCCAAGAGGAGGAAGAAGCGACCGCCCACTCTCGGGGCTCTGGCCAGTGGAGAGGGGGCGGCGGTGGCGGCTGAGGACGCGGAGAGGCAACAGGGGAGGTCTGGGCAGGGGAGGCGCTGAAGAGCTGCGAGGGAAGGCCGAGGGAAGCGAGGGCGGACCGCTCTTCTGCTTCTGCTCCCGCCTGCCCCCTGCTGTTACACCTTAGCGTGTCGCCTCGGACCGCCCGAAATAGAACCCTCACGGCAGTGCTGAGGGCCGTGCCACTATCCACTCTCACTCCTCACACACGCACACCTAAACCACACAGCTGACCACTACTGGAAGAAAAAGCAGTCAGAACAAGAGATTTTCAGCTTCGAAAATTCTACGGTTCAAACTAAATCTTCTTGACTAAAAGATAAAATGAAGATATTGCTGCTATGTACAACATCTAGCAAAAGCTTCAGGAATATGTGGGTTTTATCTTTATGTTTCTCTGAACCTAGTTTACACGTCCCAGTTGAGGCAGCAAATCCAATTATTATTTATTGAGACTAGTTTCAATTATTATGAAATGGTCACTTCGCCATCTACTCTTTCGGTTTCTCAAGATCTCTTTCGTCAAATTGTGAACTTAGTCAGCTACCATCGTTACCCTTCTTACTCATTTCCCAAACACACGAAATCTCAAGGTAATGAATGATTCATTTGGAAGCCAAAGATCTGGAACTGAACGCCGGCTCTCCTGACCACTCACCTCATTCGACGGTCGAGATGTCTAGAGGCGGAAGGATCAAAGAAGAAAGAAGAAGACTGGATCGCCGACTCCGGTGGTCTCTAGCACATTCAGTGATTGTCGTGTTGCTGTGCAGAGCTGTGGGTGGAGATTCCCTGGCCCCCTCGCCGAGAAGCCCCCCGCTCGCCCTCCTCGTGCGCCCTCCCACGCAGGTTCATATCCCCGCCGCCGCCGCGCTCGCGTTCTTCAGCGAACTAGCTTCTCTCCACATGCACCAATAATCCATAGACTTCGTCTCTTTCTCTGTTCCTTCTCTCGACCGAGGAGATTTCCAAGCAGACAGTGTGCGCGTTCTCGCGGTGAGGGCGGTGCCTTCTCCTCCACGGCCCGCCCGTCGAGAACTCAAATACCTAGGAGCCGGACGGGACGCGCGAGCGTGTGCCCGCAAATTACAACGAAAGCCGCGCGCGCTTCTCATTACCGTAATCTTGAGGAGAGGGCAGGGGTGGAAGGTGAACGACGAGAAGAAAACAATCAACAAGAAGACGAAGAGGCAGAAGAGAAGGAGGAGGAGGGGAGGGCGTTCGCGGAAAACGACCACGGTGAGACATGAAACAGTCTCCAGATATTAGTGACATCAAAACACGTGTGTTGTCTTTACTAAAGGAACAACAGTGCCCCTTTGGTGCAGTTCGTGAATCGAAATGCACAATTTGCCCTTGGCGTTTGTGGTCTTCATAGATGGTTCGAACGTGTTTGTAGACCGGTTGTTGAACCCGTCAAGCAACCTAGGCGACACGAAAACACCGCAAAAGAATACTAAAACAATGCTTCTTGTCGGCAAGCGCTTCCGGCGATCAAAGCCGTGGGCAAGTGGCCGCTGGGCATCTTAAAACACTCGTCGTCTCTGCTCTCGCAAAGCGAGGTCAGTGCGGAAACGAGCAAAACAACCTCTCAGAGACTAGCATCAAGGTTCAAACCGAGAGGGCAATACCCCGATGCACGCAGTATAGCACGAACCAATTCGAAAGAGACGAAAAAGTGTTGAAAGCGTACATGCCTCATGTCCCACAGAAACAGTTTCGCCCACGCTTGCAGAGACCTCGCAGCAGCCAGTTCTCTCACACGCTGTGACGTTTCGAATGCGTTACGAAAACCCGAAACTACGCACTCACACCAGGCAAACAGAGCTTGAAGCCTTGACAAGGACAGTTCTCGTGGTGAATCGGGCACTCTGGAACCAAATGAGAACGTGAAAGACGCAACCAAAACGATTGGGACACATGGAGGAAGAACTGAGAAAAAGCCATCCCACAGTTACCTCCAATGGGTTGCTGCTGAACACGACACATGAGTTTTTATGATTGGAATAGGCCGAAACGAAGACGTTGAAGGCACACAGCCGCCCAACGGCATCGATGCGCGCACCGGGTAAACCGGCCCTCCAGGACGCTCACGAGGACCCCTTGAAGGCGATGGTGAAACGACGACCCCTCCCCTCGGCCTCCTCGCGCGCTCACCTAACGCGAATCCGGAAAACCGCCATCTTTTCCTGCGCGGGCGGATGCAGAAAAAGCACGTTGGAATTTGGGGAATCTGATTAGTCCCCGCATCAGCGTTGAAAGGATTGTGGCGATTCTCTTAAGAAGCGATGAAACATCACTCAAACAATGAAATTCAAACTTTCTAGGCTAGTACAGTCCGAATAAAAGAAAATGTAGGAATGGAGTGAAACAACATTTCACAACTTTTCCAATCGAATGATGCGTCATGTGCTTGACAAGTATTGACGAACAATTTGCGATGGCACGGTAGTCGCTCCGCCTATTCGAAAAAGGCGACCAACCGGTATTATCAGTTCAGCGTGGCGTCCTCAGTCACAATTCCGTTCGGATGATGGATCAGCGCGGTTACAGCACGAAGTTGACATTAAACTGTCAAGAATAAATATAAAGCAAGAATGTGTGCGTATAATATAAAAATTAATTGTCGAGTAACACCTACAGCTGCACGACAGGACGAACATAACACTGAGGGAGAAGGATCATGCATTACATGTGGAAACAAGTAGAAATAATTGACCAAAGTGCGATTGAATGCACTTTTACGTCGTATTTCAAAAAAATATTAGTGCCACAACAAAGTTCACATTTATAAAGTTTTGGTGAACATGATCTAGAGAAAATGAAAGGAGGCCAGACGGAGATTTTGGGCAAACACGCCACTCCTCAAAAGAGGCGAAGAGAGATGGATAGAGCGGAAACACTAGCAATCGCGACCCTTATTTGGAGTGCCGCTGAAGGAGGTGAAGAAGGGCGCGCTGCACAAGAAGGGGCGAAGATCTCGAGTGGCGCAGGTGAAGTGCCGCACCCCCACCGCTACACTAAACTGGCTAGTCCGCACAAATAGTACAGAGGACGTGTCAAGGGGGAAATGCAGCTGCCTCACTATAGCCACCGAAAGGCTAAGACTACTTAGGGCCAAGTCGGCAAGACAAACGCCGGTATTCCTATAAATCACACTTTGGTCAAGCTCATTCAACATGGGAAGGGTTCAAAGAGCAGGTATACGAGAGAGATAGGGAAAGGAAGGAAAAAGGGGGAGCCACGAAGGCGCCGACATGCGCAACGATCGTCCGCCTTGGATGCCTCGTCCCCGGGATCGTGGAGAGGGAGAGTTGGCGTGAGTGGCCCAGATCCCCAGTTCGGACAATCCCCGCCGCCATCCATCCCATACCCCTTAGAGGTCTCACCGACTCCCCTGCAACGCCTAATTTCATTACGATGGCTGTGACTACTGGAGGATCTCAAAGTGTCCTCCTATCAGGATCACTAAATTTCCAGTGAAAAACGTCTCTAAAATAACGCAAAATGCCTTCGCATGCCTTCATTAAAGCAATGACGACTGGGTTTAGGGAAGGAAATGGTCACACAAGAAATGCTTTTTCTTATGTGCTCGTAATTATCGAAACGCCTTTTTTCGGACCGCGATTTCGCACGCTCTCCTTCCCTTCCCCGACCAACCCAATTTGCGATTGTTTTGCTTTAGTGTGTTCAATCAGAAGTCAGGTCGCCGGGTCGCCCCTTTCCCTTGTTCTCTCTTTCTGCTCTCCCGTAACCCTTATTGTGACCAGGCCCGTTTCTCAACTGAGGGGGAGCGTAGTTTTTTCTGCGCATCCCTCCAGGGTCCACCTCAGCGCGGTGCCTGAGGCGACCAGTCGTTGACCCCATTGAGAAAGACGGCTCGGCCAGCGTAGAGGGTGCGGGGGTGGATCTACCAAGGAAAATCCACACACAATCCACACCAAAGTGACAATGAACAGGCATTGAATGAACAAAATCAGTGGAAAGAAGGGGAAGTCATGGACATGTGAGGCTACAAACTCCTGGCATGCTCGTCAGATGGGCGAACTACATAGATGAGACATTACAACCTTGGGGGAAAAGCGTGAATCAGCTGAAGAATGAAAAGATTGTGATGTCAGCTGTAAGCAGCTCTAAGCTTTTGACACAAAGCCAGGTATGCGGTTGACGTCAACATGTTCGCTTACATTTGGTTTTTCAAATCAGCGAAGAGCAGTTCTTTGAAACCAAACTTTCTGTCCAAATTGCTGCGGTAGTATTTTGGGGCTGAATTCGCTTGATGGGGGAGAGCATAAATATAAACAAACTAACCGTGCTAGACGCTGCGCACTTCATCGCGTAAACGCTGAAGCTCTCCTGGGTCCGCCTTGTTGCCTTGTTAGTGAATGGTTTCCAACGTTTCGTGGTGGAAAATATGTCGATCTTTAGACTAATTGTACGCACTGCGGCTACCAACTCGTGGTTCTCGGCATACGTTGGCGTACTTTTCATGACTCAACATCGCGTGACTGCGCCACTTTCGAGGAAATGTTATCATCCCCAGGTCGTTCGGCAGGAGCCCAGTCGGCTAAAACGGGGACTTAGTAGGGCAAACGCGTTTTAGGGACCTGGTCGGCTAAAACAGGAGCTCCGTCGGGTAAATTTCGATTTAGGGGCCTACTGGACTCCACTAGGTCCCCAAAATGACAATTCAAAATAGGGGCACAGTGGGCTGAAACGGGGACCTACTGGACTCCAGTAGGCCCCCAAATCGCGCTCCGGACTGCCGGACTGTAAAAATAAAGCGCTTTTGCACGGAAGCAATTCAGGAGTTGATTTCTTGCTATTTCTTGGTTCTTTTCGTATGTTTGGCGCATAGTAGTGCTGTTTGCCCCTGTTTTCGATGCTTAGAGTTGAACTGCGCCAGAAACTGTCCCGCATTTGATAGAAAAGCCCGCATTTTCTCGGGTCGCGTGATCCTTTACCGTTGATGTGTTGTTTCGATGCTGTCTGTCCTAATTTTTTTGGGTTTTCAGAAAAATTGAAGCCACTTTTCGAGAGACAGAGATGGCGACGTTGCTGTGATGTCTTCATCAAGACTAAGGTTGGACTTCGGCAGTGGTTTTGAATTGTTCTTTGAAGGTTGTCGAAAGACGGGCTCCAACCTCGACGGCTTCACCGAAAAAAGAAGAGAAGAAGGACGAAACGAAGTCGTCTTGCGCTGGCTGGGAGCCCGCGCCCTTGACGCAGCTCTCGGCATCGAGGCGGACACCGCCGAGAAAACGCACGAACAGGAAGAAGTTCCTGTGTAAGTGTCTCGTTTCTTCAATTTCTTTTTTTTTAGACGACGGGCGCAAGACGATCTTCGACTTCGATGGGCTCATCAGCCCGACTTCAAGATCGCACATCCGACTGCCGCCGCCAAAGGAACGACAACCATGTAAGCGTTCCTCCCTCATCGTGTCTCTTATTGTTTATCTTGATTTTTCAATGAGCACTTTACAGGTTTGTTCCACTGGCTCACAAGGCTTTTGACGACGTCGCTGAAGGACGGCCCGCAGCCATCAAGTCTCGTGCCAATGCTTCCAGCGAACAGCGTGCTCGACTTCGTCTACAGGAAATGACCGAAGCGAGGTTAGCTGTTCTTTCTCGTTTTCCAAGTGAAGCTTCAGAGATTCGGCGCTTTGTCGAAAGCCGCGACTCGAGGGATTACGATTTCGGCATCGCTTCGTTTCGAGGACAAGAAGATGAATGCCGAGCTCGTGGAAGAAGGCCGACGTTGAAGCATCGAAGACGAACGCTCTTGTCAAGCTCCTTCTAAAGTTTTGCCTCTGAGTGTTCATTTGTTTAAATGTATGCCTGTAAAGTGTTTTGAGACTTGCTTGCTTCTTACAGCTATGTAGCCTAGTTTTCCGTATGATGAATGGAAATAAAGTTTTTGTTCTAGCTGCTCGTCTACCCTTTCCCCCACTCCACCATGTCGGTCTCCCAAGTCGGTCTCGTTGACTGCGACGAAGCCCAGAGATTGGATGATCCTGACGGCCGATCGTCGCCGTCATAGTCGACTCTGTCTGAGGTAGCTTTTGGTCGCTCTCGTCTTATTAGGTAAGCGAGTAGCAGCCATGCATAGTGTGCAATGTTCAATTCTTGTTCCCCAAGAACGGAGAAGGCCCAAACAGAGAGTCCTTGAAGCCCAGAGAGCCTTCACAACAAGAAGACGGCCCATCGGTGAAACCCACCCAAAGACGCATTTTCATGAAATTCTGAGGCCAGATTCGGATTCTACGGGGTCGAAAACCCCCAGGGTAAAGGCGAAATTGAAGGGGCGCGGTGGAGAAACGAGGAAATCGCCGTCCGAAGGGAGGCGGCTCGTTGGGCACTCTCTTGGGCCCGAATATTGCGCATGGGAATCAAGCATGGGTGGCGCAGCGGGTTGCGCGGTGGGGTTGCGGGGTGCGCGTCGCGGGTTCAATTCCTTGTCCGTTTCCTTCGTTGATTCGTGAGTGTCTATGTGTGAATAAAGTTGAATGAGTGAATGAAAGTCAATAAAATGAATTTTTGCCCCTTTTCGAAGCTTCTTTTGGTTGACGCGCGGTAGAAACACGCCGTTTTGTGCGTCGAAGGTCAGTATGTATGCTCAAACGCGGCTGAAATTGGGTTCAAACCACCATCAGACACGCCCCTAGGCTCAATCTCAGAGCGCGGAGTGAAGACACAGTGAAAAAACCTGAAAGATCGCTAGGTTTTGAAGAAAGAAGCAACTTCGCCGTTAGCTGAATGCAAAGCAACGCTTAGTCCGCTATTCCGCGAAACAGGAGCCCAGTTGGGTAAATTGGGAGCCCAGTAGGGTGAAATAGGAGCCCAGTCGGGTAAAACAGGGACTCCAGAGGGGCCTACTAAGCCCCCTTTTTAGCCAACTGAGTCCCCGTTTTAGCCGACTGGGCTCCTGCCGAACGACCTGGGTCTATTAACTGAACCCACTAGAGACAATCTATTCGTCTAATAGGTCATGCGCTGCGTTCCGCTCTGACTCCCTCCATGTTCTGACATGTTGTTTTCTTATTAGAAAAATTAGCCTACGGTAATGTTGATCAAGAAATGAGAGTTGTCCATTCACCTCTTCATCGTATTCCATCACAAACGCATAGTTGAATTCCCCGAGGTCTGCTGAATGTGCTTGATGGCTTTCGAAAAGTCATCCGTGATCACGCGGTGGAAGCCTTATGGCATGCACCGCGTGGTCGGCGATGTTGGGACTGGCAGCGCTGTGTGCGGTGGCGGACGCTGAGACGCGTCCCTCACTCCTCGGCCCTGTGGCTGTCGTGTCTTCCCGGCCCGGCCTCCGAGAGGCCGCCGGCACATTCCTCGGCTTCTTCGCCTGATTGATGGCCGACGAGTCGAGGTGTGTGTATGTGTGTGCGTGGACATCCAAGCGCCTCTCTCCACCTTCACTTTTCGGTTCGCTCAACAAAGTTTCGCGTGATTCCCATTCCGGCTACTGTAACAAACATTTTTTTGTAATACTGCTATCCTGTGCAAGACGGCCTTAGGTGTTGTGAAGTAATATTTCCGAAGTTAGTGCTGAGAGACTGCGGGTTGAGTAAGAAGATCTTGACGGAGACGATTGGGGGCCCATCTCATCAGAGCTAAGTGCGAAAGTGGCCCGGGTGGCGCGGCGGCGGCGGCGAGGCGCGCAGACCTCTTCAGCGCGACGCCCCGACCGCAGCCGCCGCCCTCTTCTCGCTTTCACTCCTCGCCCCAACGCCTATGAATCTCTTGAGGAGGAGAGGAGGGGAAAGAGGAGTTCCCTCGGCCTCGACCGACTGCCGCCACGAGTGCCCCTTAGCCTCGCGATCCCCATGGAGTTGCTTGCTTTCTAACTGTCTTTCGTATTTTCATCATAGACCCTGCTTTCTGTAAAGACATTCACAGGGCTACTGTACGCTTTGAATTGAACAGCTGGCCAGCTGGTTGGTCGGACGATTTCCCAGACTGTACGAACGTGGTGAGCGGGTTGCTGCTGGCATTTGTGCGACGCAATGTCTGATGAGAAGGGGATCGCGGAACTTGAACAATTGCTGCATTCCTGAGACTCCATTGCTGTACGCGCGCGCACGAGCCGCCGCCTCCGTGGCAAGGCAAAAAGATGGCCAGCTCCGGGGCGCAGACCGCAAGCCGCACAGCCAGTCAGCACTCAAACTCTTTCTTGTCCAAAGTATGCGGACACTTTCCAACTCTCTTCTCGCATACTCTGGGAAGCCCTCGAAAGTTCAGAAACTTTTCATTCATACTCTGTCTTCGTTAAGTTTCTTGAAAGCAGTGATTCATTCCTTTAGGGGTTCTTGTTTATACCCTCAGCTTTCATTGGCTCATTTACTCTCTTGCTACTATATGACGGAGACGATCTTGATCTCTTATGTCATCCTTGTAGCTTTTCCCTAATGCAGCCTCCATCTAAAAAGCTGAGCTCATTCCGAAGGACATCAAGCGTGTTAGTTGGTAAGCCTTCGTGAACTTGAACTTTTGCGAGTTGACCAAGTTTTCTTCCCTTCCGGGTGGCCGTCGAGCGCGCGAGAGAGGGTCCAATCCTGGGCTTTCAGCCGTGCGCGCGTCGTCCAAATTAAGGAGCTTCATTCCCCTGGAGGCGCCGCCGCGACGGACCTGCACATGCGCGTGCCTTAGTTGAATTTCTTGAATTTGGGAGCGCGGAGCGAGAGTATTGCTTGGGGCGGCGAGCGTCTCCCTCCGGAAAGGCTGTCGGTGAGCGGCTCGCCGATATGGCCCTCGGAATTGACGAGGTACGGTACTTTTCATCGCTCCAGCCGTCGTCTGGCGGTAGTCTCGAGAGACGCCGCCGTCGTCGTCGAGCGCATGGCGATCGCTGAGGACCACGCCTCCCTCGCTATATTACTTCTTCGTCCTCCTTGGATGTTTCATATCCCTTCACTCTCATTTGAGTACTTTCTTGATTGTGTTAGGTGACTCTTCTTGATACTCTCAAGGGTATCTCTAAAATTGCCGCCTTATGATATTCTTACCGTATTTCCACAAAAATAAGCCAATTGGTTTTTGCTAACGTTAGTCTGTTTAGCAGCACAAAGTAGCGCTGGGAAGGAGAAGTCGGGAGGCGAAAATCCTTTGCGGAAAGCAAAATTCGGACGTGGGAAAGCCTTCTTCTTCTTCTCCGTCTCCTTCGAAGACAGCCCGACTGGCGCCATGAGGGCTAAGTGGTCGGAGCGGGAAGGTCCCTTCTCCTTCTTCTTCCTCTGCTTCGTTCATGCACTGCGTGAAAACTACGAACCGATTCAGTCAATTGTGGGTTCAACGAAGTTCTGCACTGAAGCTTATTTCAGGAGTCTCCTCGGGTTTCAGTCGAGTCGAGTTTATGTGAGAGTCCGTGATCCCGACCAGGTAGAAGACGAGAGACAAGAAAGACGACTCGGGGGAGGAGTGGGAAGAGCGGGGCAAGGAGGAGACGCCTAATTTTCTCAGTTCCCGGCACCCTTTCTGGACTTGGACAGCGGGCGACGGGGGCAGCGGACGAGAGAGCCGAGGGCAGAAGCTAGCCCCGGGTGTCCATCCTATTTCGGCGGTTGTCCTTTTGCGTGTCCATTTTAGCATTTTTACTTCGTTTAGCAGTTTTTGCTATTCTTGTTTTATTCAAAATGGGTGGCAAGTTTGACTTTCAAGGAAGGGCTCTTGATTAGTTACTGAAATCCAGGTTCGCAAAAATATCATGCTAGGTTTACAGAAATCTGCTCTTATCAAGTTCTCATTTCCATTGTTGCTCCTGACGTTCAAATTTGGTAAAGGGCTTGCTTCTGTATCTCCATGCCTGTTTCCATCCGCTTTTATCTAAATTGTGCTCCGTTCTTGCCTTTGAAGCGCAGTCGCGTGTCTTTTTATGAATTAAAAATGTCCGATGTGAGTAAGCATGCTCTCACGCGCGCTAATGCTGACGTCTTGGTGAGATGCGTTACTGGCAGCTAGTATATATTGCGAATACTTCCGTATTTGGGGTTGTCGTCGTGCCGCGTCGTTGCTATTTTGCTTCATTTGCAGGACGTACAAGGTGTGATTTCAGGCGTTTGGTTCGTCGCTGGTTGAGGCTGGAACAAATTGCTGCCGAATGTGTCAATTGGTCCCCTACAACTAGCAATGAACCACGTTCTCGGTCGCCAACGTCCTGGAACGCATATTTCTATCAGCAGACGTGTATTTATATTCATCTTATCTACTTACGAGAACTAAGTTAAGGAGTTGACAACTAGAGGAGCTTCTTTCTATAAATCTCCGTATATTTAGTTTCATCACTTGGTTGAGGTTTGCTCAGTCGACGTCTCGTGCAAGATCCGCGTAGTGGCCGTGATTTCAAAGAAGACGCGCAGCTCGTCTTCCCCTTCTCATCCTTTCAAGCATCGCTCTCATATGCAATCATTTCCTCATGTTTGTTCTTCAATCTCCGACCAATCATTAGCCGTGTGCGCGGTTTCGCTCGATTTCGACGACCTCAACGAGACAAAAGCCGGACCCCGAGCCTAGACAGATAATGGGGTTTCAGGGCTCTTTCCAAGAGGCTGAATCTCGCTGTCTCTCTCCTCCTCTCTCTTTCTCTCGGTCCTCAAGATGGGTTTGTCTGGAAAACGAAAGGGGTGTTTGATAGGCGCTTCTCTCTCTCTCCTTGGTTGCGGCGGCGGGCGAGGGCGGCGGACGCCAAATGCTCATAGCTCAATTAGAAGCTCATTGAGTCTTCGATGCTCTGATGCGCTCTCCATCCAGCCGGGAAATGAAAGCACAACCATTGGGAGGCGTACGAGGGCTTTGAGAGAATCACCGAAGAGGGCGAGCATTCGGGGATTTGTTCACCAACAAATTTCCAGTAATCGACATCCGCTATTCTATGTAGGCGTTCGACTCTTTGGCAAGGGAAAGATATCCTGTTAGTGTATTGGACACTCCTAGTGTCTCTCAAAAAAACTGATGCAGGATGATCAAGTGCGCGTCAAACTAGCGAGTGAATGAATGAGAGCGCGTAGATGACTGGGTGAGGCGAGAAGAAAGGAAGAAGAACACGCGTGTTTCCGCCCTCGCACCGCTTCACACGCCTCATGGGACCTCAAAGGCCAAATTGCACGTCTGCAACCTTGGTTTCAGGGAACGGTTTAAATCGCCTTGACGTCGCCTCTAAGTAAGTGTTGTTGAAAAGCCCGCTTTTCAGTGAGTAAGCAATTTGTTGGCAACATCCGGGGGAGACGCGGATGTCAACAACACGACGAAGACGCCCGCGAGTCTCCACGCATTCCTGCCAGGGACTTGTCACTCTGTGCTACACTTCGGGGCGCCACAATAAGTGTCTCAGACACCGAAGCGGCGTCAGGTGTGCATGAGAGACACCGAGGATGCGCCCGCGTGGAATGCAGTGACGTCATATCGGAGCCGGCTGCCAGATGAGAGGACTCCACAGCCATGTTGATTGGGGTCTTTCGTGATCAAGGGTACGAGTGGGGGCAACTACAGACGAAGGGCTTCCAGGCCTTCGTTCTGATGTCTTTTTGTAAGGACACGAATATCATACGAGAAGTTCAAGTTTCTCTTTTAAGAACGACTAACATCTTTCATGTTACTTGTGAAGCCTAATGCCCACACGATCTTTACAAAATAAACCTTTCCACATCATCTCTTTGCCCCAGTTTTTTCTCAAAACATCTTCACGGAAGTGCAAGCGGACAGTGAACTCTTTGAGAAACGTCTGTCATCATCGGCTGAAAGACGTCAGGAGCTTCTTTTCTTTCTTCGAGAGATCTTCGAGAATAGCTGCGTGGGTCGTCTTCGGCCGGCGGGGCCCCCGAAGCAGCAGCCGCACATGCTTTTGCAGCCATTCAGCTTCCCGCTCCCTCGACAAACACCTCAAAACGCATCTCAGGTGTCGCATCGGCATGCAAAGAACGCTAACGGCTCGGATTTTTTCGGCAGCGAAACGGCTCTTGTGTGTTCTGACTACCCCTGCAGTGCCCTTGTTGTGTGTATGTCAAGTGTTCAACAAGGGGAGAACGGAGAGGTTTATGGCAAGGCAGGATTTCTGTGGGCGAGCTGGGAGTTTCGTCGACTGCAGGGCGTCCTCTTCACGGATGCTCCTCGTAGAGCTTCTGAAAGAGGTTTTCCTCTCCTTCTCTTGAGACTCACGTTGACGACCTCGCTGAGAATGAGATAGCGCATGCGGCCCGTGAGCACTTTCGACTTCAGGCCTGAAGAGAGCTTCTTGGCTGGAGGAAGACGCACTGAGCCTGACGGATTGGCAACTGCGGTGCGTGATGATGGCCACGTCGTGGCTCTCCCAGACGGCGCTCCACGCCTTCTTCGGCTCGCCGAGCAGCCGACGCGTCGCCACCGTATCCTGAAC
>JAQIXL010000809.1:0-24604 GCA_034700245.1 Poikilolaimus oxycercus
CATCTGATGAGGATTCGATGATCACGCGCCGAAGGCGTCCCGCAGACATTCACAGCGACAATCGGCACGAGAGCAGAACACAGAGCACGACTCTCGAAATGGACAACAACTGAATCGACTTGAAAGTACAGTTCGCGATTTTTAAAACACGCGCGCGAATGTGTTCGCGCGCGCTTAAAAATAACTACGGTGGGTTTGCTCTGTGTGGTCATCTTGACCTATCACTACTTGATCAAGTGATAAGTTTTGTCTCGCGAGATTTTGTCTACGATCGTAGATGGTCTCTTCTTCAGCGTAGTCGAATTAAAAATTTGCGTTGGAACATGGTTAGCTGTGATTTGACGACAAGTTTATCGACTGAGTCTACGGGATGATGTGGGCGGATGGCGATTGAGTCTCCACACTTGTGGCGACAATTCTTCCTTGAGAAGAGGTGCAGAAAGATAAGAGGATGAGAGTGACGACGGCCGAGATGGCGAGGAGTAGAAGACGCAGTCTAAGTGACGGTCCCTCTTCGATCACTTGCTCTTGCTGAAGAACTCTCTTTCTTGTCGAGAAGTGTGATTACCGCGGAAGAAGTCTTCTTCGACTGAAGTTTCAACTCGAGGCGATTCCTTTCCTCTCGAAGTTTCGCCACTTGCAGGAGAAGCCTCTCACGAACTCGACTCTCGTCTAGCTCTTAAAAGAGGCTTCTTCTTCTCTTCACTCACTCACCTGGAAACTTGATCTTCAAGAGCCATTTCTCGACGGGCTGTCGACCCTTCTCCGTCCAGAACTCAGTCCGATTCATTGAGCCTCAAAGCCTGTGCTCTCTTGGGAAGACGCACTGCCTTCCGCCGAAAGACATTCCACTTGGAAGCGATGGCGTTCGTCGAGATTGCCTTCAGATCGCAGAGTAACCGTCACCTGCATCATTTGGACTCCTCTTCTCCTTCGCCTCACCGTCACTCTCTCCTGGCTCTCGAGGAAGCCGCAGTTCGGAGCGATGCAGTAGTCGAAACGCGAAGTACATTGCACACGGAAGGCGATTCTCTTCGAGAACACGTTCGTCAGCTGCAGACTTGAAAGGAAAAGGGGAAGCGAACCTGCAGCGAGGCTTGGAGCTGACGACGCTCCTCCTGCACGCATCTCACAAGAGACAAGACGGCTTACAAGAGGTTGGAAGTGGAGGAAGCGAGTAGGCGAGACGGCAAAAAGACTCACGACCATAAGTCCTCAGCGTCCCACGTGAGAATGAGGAGTGGACTCATGGAGATTGGACGCGAGGGTGAAGTGGCGCGGGGCGCGTCTCGCGGGACGTCGCCGAGGGCGGAGAAGGTCGCCGCTTCCAATATTCTTTTATGGGAGCGTGTCACCGCGAGTGACCAGTGGAGGATCGATTGTTGATGGCGGAGAAGAGGAGGACGAGGCGAGACGAGGCGAGGCAGAGCATCGATCTGAGGCTACCGTAGAGGCGGCTCGGAGGAGGGAGGCGATCGATGCCCGAGGGGGGGCGAAGGGGGCGCATAGCCGCCGTCGGCAGCTCGGGCGGATGCCCGTGCAGCACCCTCGTGCATGCGCCGTCGACAGCGATGCCGTCCTGTTGGCTCTGAGGGCGCGTCCCGACGCGCGACTCTTCCGCGCCCTCTTCCAGTATCTCCCAGTCAGGGACTCCCCCAACGAGAACCCGCAGCTCGAGTTGCCCCTCCAGCCCGGAGACCTGATTCTTGTTCACGGAGACATGGACGAGGATCGCTTCTATCGCGGCGAGACTCTCGACGGAGTGCAAGGTCTTGTCCCTTCCAACTATGTGGAGAGAGTGCCCGACCGATGGCTACTCGCGAACGCGACGCGAGCCCCTTCGCCGTCATTCCCGCTGTCGGTTCCCCTTCATCTGGCGAGCATCTCGCACGATTTCTCCGACTCCTCCGTGCTGCCAGACTCAGTCTGTCCCTATCCTCCTGTCGACGTGTCCAAGGTGACGGTGCAGGAGCTGAAGCAGACGGACTTGCCTCGAGGTGAGTGTGGCTCCTCTCTTCTCTTCTCTTCTCTTCTCGCGCATGCACTAATTGCCTTCTTATCTCAGCGAGCACTTAGCGACCTCGGGGCATTTTCCGCTTCGAGCCGTCGTCGTCGACGCAGTCGGCCGGGCAAGGGACGAGGGAAGGAGTGTGGACGAAGAGCGACGAGGAGGGCGGCAAGGCGCAGGGCGGCGAGGTGGGGGCGGGGGGACGGGCGAGTGGCCCCTGAGAGTAATTGAGCTCCTCCCGACTTCTCCCACATTGCGTCCATGTTCTTCGCCGCTCCATGCAAATGAACTCAGCGTGCGAGAGAAGGAGAAGGAGCTGGCGAGAGAGGAAGAAGGAAAGACTCTTGCAGTGCCCGCGCCACGAGACCTCTGTCTCGAGAAGAAACTCTCGAGGTCCGTCGTCCTCTCCTGGAGTCGACCCGAGGAGTCCTTCGTCGCCGTCTCACAGTACCATGTCTGCGTGGATGGCGTGGTCCGAGCTGTGGTGCCCGGTTCCTACAAATGTCGTGCCCTCGTGGAAGACGTGAACCTCGATCGCTCGGTGAAGCTCTCAGTGCGCGCTGTCACGGAACACGGGCATTCCCCCGACGCGGCATGCACGGTGACCATAGGAAACGGTGAGTGCCTCTGTCCTCGCCCTTACTCCCGTCTCGGTGCAGAGGCGGCCGTCGCCCCGCAGCACGTCCGCGTCTGGGAAGTGACGCCCGTCTCCGCCAACCTCTCCTGGTATCCTTCCAATTCCAACGCCGAGCACGTTCTCCTCTTGAACGCCGTCAAAGTGGGCGTCTGTCCAGCCGGTGTCTTCCAGGTGAGAAAGAGGGGAGGAGGAGGAGATCTCTCATATTGCAGGTTCATCTTCAAGGACTCACGCCTTCGACCATCTATCGTGTGTCCGTAAGGACGAAGCATCCGAAGGCTGTCCTCGAGCAACGACCTGTCGAGCGTTGTCTCGACTTCAAGACCTTACCCAAGAGTGAGTTCTTGTTCTTTGAGAAGCAGAATTGTTTGAGTTGGTCTGCCCGACCCGCCTCGCAACGTGCAAGTAGAGTTGGGCCCTCAGCCGGGAACCCTTCTCATCTCTTGGACACCCGTCTTGTCACAGCCGAAGCCGCCATCGAGAGCAGCGATCCACTCGTACCTCGTGTTCGCCGACGGAAAGAACATCGCCCAGGTGCCGAATGCCACAGGTGAGGTGTTCCCTTGGAGAAGACTTCTCTCAGCGGACCACGTCCTGCTGCGACTCGCCGATCTCTCCGACGACCCGCCCATCTTCATCACAGTCCGTTCACGGACTCGAGAAGGCGCCGTGTCGTCGGACTCGAATGTGGCGCGCGTGCCGCGAGGTCGCGGCGTCCTCGGCGAGACGATGCTGCCGCAGTCGTCTCGAGATCTCCAACAAGAGCCGCTCTTCCAGACGGCGTCCACTTCCTTCTCCTACCCACTGCCTTCGATGCCCACTCAGGTCTTTCCCCAGTCTTTTCCCTATGCCAGCACGTCCGCCTATCCCTCGGCCACTGGTCTTGGCGGCGTTCCCCTGCAGCAGTCGCTCGTCCCTCAGACGACGACGTTGACGGCGCCCCACCTACAGTCCTCGCTAGCCCAATCCCTGCCCGTGTCTCTGGCGCCGTCTCTCGGCGCCACTCTTCAGCAGCCGCTCTCTTCGGGTGTTCAGCCTCTGCACTTCTCCGTGCCTCTAGTGGCCCCGCTCGCGCCTCTTGCCGGTTCTCAGCCGGCGCCTTCTCTGCCCCCTTTGCCCTTCCAGTCGAATCCCCTTGACACGTACTCGTCCCTTCTCCACGGCTACAACTACAATTCCCTCGAGACATCCATGGCGCCTCCTCCAGTGAGTCTCCTTCTCTTCTTCCTCAACCATGTCTCGCAGAGGAAGTCCCAGTCTCTCTCGCAGTACTACACCTTTCATCCGCAGTTCCTCTACAAGGAATCCACGGCGGCCGAGGAGAAGCCCTCGGTGCTGGAGATGGAGCAGAACTACGTGCTCAAGCACCGCCAACAAGGGGACTGGGCTCAGTCGGCGCTCTTCCCCGACGCGCGCAGTCGGATCGAGTCTTACGTGCGCGGCTCGGCACGAGTGGGTTCGGCCGAGGACAAGATCCTCCCGGGACGGCGGATCGCGCCGCCGCGTCTCGCGCGTGTCAAGAGCGAGCAGGGCTTCGGCACTCGGTGAGTCTTCTTCGCCTCCGACGACCACGGCGCAGCAGCTCGGAGCCGGACCTGCGACCGCCGGCGCTCGACGACGAGCGCTGTCGTTGGTTCGTCGCCCTCTTCGACTACAACCATCACATGTCGCCCAATCCGAACGCGGAGTTGGAGGAGCTCTCCTTCCGCAAGCATCAGCTCATCAAGGCAAGTGCCCTCTCCCTTCCCGTCTACATCTTGCAGGTCTACGGAGACGCTGACCCCGATGGCTTCTACCAGGGCGTCATCGGCAATCGTTCGGGTCTTGTGCCTTCCAACATGGTGATCGAAATCGCAAAGGACGACCTCTTGCCACGTCGATCGGTAGCCCGAGACATGCCCGAGCCGGCCCTTCGGCGAATGCGATGGGGCTCGCTGAAGAGTCGCAGCTACGATCATGCGGGAGACCGACGGGTGTCTCAGCTGCGACCCGATCCCCTGCCACACTACTCCTCCCTCGACCGACGAGACCACTCGCTGCCAGGCAGATACAGACGCAGCAACGGTCGCGACTATGCCGATTATGGACGTGGTCGAGAGCGGGACTATGACGAGAGATACAGGCGAGAGGAACGAGAGTTTCGCGACGAGATGGACGAGGCTCCGCGGGAGAGGGAATACCGAGACAAGTTCCGGGAGAGAGGTCGGGATCGGGACTACGACTATCGGAGTGGAGACGAGGACAGACGGAGGGAGAAGGAGGATCAACGATATCGAAGAGACGACGACGAGCGCTATGAACGCAAGGAGCCGAGAACTAACGGCGGAGATCATTACCCGCAGCCACAATCAAGTCGCTACGGGGAGACATCGGGCCATGTCGCTCCTGGAGAGGCGATTCCCCTTCATGCACCTCCACAACAACAGCAACAACAACAGTCGACAGCGCCTGTCCAACAAGCAGCAGCGGTGTTCGCGACGATGCCGGCACAGACAGCGCAGACCTCGTCAGGGGGAATGGGAGAAGATACTCGGTGAGTTGAGAGAGAAGAACTAGAATTGAGTTCTTGTAGAAGGATGAATGGCGGCATTCCAACGCGACGAATGTGGGCGAAGTTCGACTACGACTCGAGACAACTCAGTCCGAATGTGGACGCCGAGCAAGTGGAACTCTCCTTCCACCAAGGAGACGCCATCACCGTCTTCGGGGAGATGGACGAGGACGGCTTCTACATGGGAGAGCTGAACGGACAGCGCGGTCTCGTCCCCTCCAACTTCCTGCAAGCCACACCGCCCAACACTCTCGGCGCTACACCAGCCGAGGGTCTCCGCAAGGGGGTCGCCTTCTCGGAGACTACGAAGAAGGTCGCCACTGCGGCGACGGCTATTCGAGCAGCCGCTCCAGGTGGCACCTCGGTGGCGGCAGTAGCAGCGGCTGCATCGAAACCGGCTCGAAAGGTGCGTTGTGTATTAGTGAGGGAATTCTCACTCAGACGACGACGGGACAGGCGCCGACGAAGCCTCTCACCAAGAAGGCGTCCGACGTGAATGCAAAGAGCGCTGCGAGCGTGCGCAAGACGTCGACGGCGGTGAAGAAGACGGAGGCGGTGAAGGTTGGCCCGCGGGCAGGGGCTGTCAATGCCAATTCGGGCTTTCAGAAGAAATGAGGAATGCGCGCGGATGTCTGCTGCCGGCTGCCGCTGAGGCCACTCGAATCGTGTCAACATTCCCCCCATTTGTGATCGCTCGCCTCTATCATAGATTTTATTGAGATATGAATGCGAAAAGAGACAATTAATAAGAATCTATGGATTTTTGCCCATGACCACAATCCAGTTGCCTTGCTCATGCACTGAGGAGACGAGCGAGCAGCCCGGCAGCGCCTTCACCACAGCATCTAGCTCGCCTTCTTCAAAGACGTGGTAGAAGCGAAGACGCGTGGCGTCGCCGTCAGTCCAAGGCACGAGAAGGTCTTGCTGCACAAACTCCCTCGAGTCATGCACGAGAAGTCTTGACGAATTGCTCTGCTTCTCGCGTTTCTCCTTCTTCTCGCGCATCTTTCCATACTCGCTGTCTCGTTGCTCCATGGCCCACACGGTGATGCACGCTCTTCCACCCGGACGCAGCACTCGCAGCAGTTCCCGTAGCAGACGTTCTCTTCTTTCTGCCGTCGAAAGGTGATGGAGGACGGCGATGCAGATGACGGCGTCGGCTGTCGCCTCCCTCCATGGAAGACAAAGGCCATCAGCCCGCAGCACCTCGCAGTCCTTCGCTCTCGCGATTCCACACAACGCTGCACACCGGTCGCATCCAATCTGCATATTCATGAAATTGCCCGCACACCGAGACGAACCTTCACTAGGCAGTCTTTAGATGCTAAGTACTTCCCATTGCCACAGCCAACATCGTAAACGATGCTGAATGAAGGGAGTGCGTCGAGGAACTCCTGGAACGGCGTCAAATGAGTTCGTCTTCCAGGTCAAGAGAAGAGACTCACTTGAACGGCTTTCCAATTAGAGTGGCGAGTCTCATTGAAGTGACCAGCAATGCTCTCATAAACATTTGCCACATAGTTCTCTTCGAGGCTCAAAGCCTGCACTTCTGTCTTCGGTACAGCCATCTGTCCCTCACGATCCCAGTCACAAAATTCGGGGAAGTCGCATTCACACGGTTTTCTTCGAATCTGTTCAACCATATTTTTCTTCAACAAGTGTCACCTTTCGAAAAGTAATCGAAATTCTCTTTGCACGTCGAATGAGTCGACTCGTTGAAGGATGTATATCGTGCATGCGACTGACGATGCCGTGCTTCCATCGATAACGAGACTCGCCCTGGATCAGGCACAACGAACGCCGACGAAGCAAGACGCCAGTCGTCCTAGCGGCAGTCGCCGCATCCTGTAAGAGATGAACAAGTCTGACCAACATACTTTGAATTCCATGACCACATCGGAGAGAAGACTCAGAGAAAGAACAGGATCGTCGAAGGCGGAATGTGTGTCAAAGTGAAAAGGAATGCCCTGACCCGCTTCGTATACATTTACGGTTACCTGAAAACTCACAACATAACGCTTGAGAGCCTTTTCACCTGATCAAAAGCACCAGGGTCAAATCCTTGATCACTAATTTGTCTCAGAAGTTTTCTGAATTCTAAAGGAATTTCGTCACATGGTGAAAATGCCGAATTCGAGTCATAATCGAAGGTGTGTCCAAAATGAAAGACTGTTCGGTTCTTCAACGCTGTTACTTCAGAAAGTGTGAGAAAGAAAACACTAACCATTCTCTTGAATCGATTCAATAAAGGCAGCTAGCTCACTTTCATCTTCTGCGCTAATAAAATCTTCAATGACGCGTAAATCTTTTGGGACAAAAGCGTCACTCTCGGTATCTCCCGGAGCTACAAACACGTAGTAAATAAACTCATACTTACGATTTACAATAAAGATTAGCACAAATGGTTGATGTGATACTTTCAGAATCGAAGGCACAGTGCCATTCAGACTATCGTAGGCTCCTTGTGCGTCGTGGGGAGTTGGAAAGCTCACGAAGGAATACGACCGTTTGTTCGGATATACTTTGTACGAGCACGCCCCGAAGGGTGTAAAAACTTCCTCGAGTTCCTCAATAGAAACACCACATAACACACCGCTGTTAGCAACGAGCAAATGCTAAACTACGAATGAGAGAAAACCCATGGTCGAACCTGAGTTGCTTCTTCAGAGACAACAATCGCCGGATCGTGGCGTTTCAGCTGTGCGAGAGCTTTCTGAACTTTTTTTGCAAGCTTTCCTCCTTCCAACCGAGTATCCAATGGTCGTGATTTTGATTTCGAAAAATCTAATTTGGGTCCAAAAACTACAAACACTTACAAAATGAAGAAGAAGGCTGATCAACGTTTGTTTCGGTGTCTGATACAATCATTTTTAGGATATTCACCTTCTCTGAAACAATAACATTTCAGAATAGAACGCAATAACGCGATATAACACGGGATTGCAGATTGAAATATGTAGGGAAATTCCACAAAATTCTAAAAACGCAAGAAAACGCAGACGTTGGCGCATACTAAAGACGCACGAATTCAACGATCAAGCTTTGCCGAACAGCTGATTTTCAGATCTCTCGGTAGAACGCCTTTATTTACTTTGCTACAATCTTCATTTCTGTGTGAAAGTTGTCGATACAAGTTGGTTTAGCATGTCACAGCGGCGAGAGAAATCCCGACGGCGCAGCGACCCGGGTCTCAGTCTCAAGGCGAGCACGGAGAAAACGTTTGCGCTACAGTTATGATCTATCTTGCTTTTTAGCCTCGTTGCTGGAGAACTTCCATGGGGTTCCTTGAAAGTTGTACCAACTACAATTCTGGATCTAGCGCTGCCTCCAGGGAAATTCGTTGTTCAATCAGTGCTCGTCGAACTTTTTGCAATGTTTGAGAAGAAGATTCAACTGGTCGTCGAAGAGGAGCCCATTGTGAGCTTTCTGCTAGCTCTTATAGTTGTAGGAGAAACTCATGAACAAGACTCTTCAACGTGGAGAAGATCCATCAATTGATAATTTAATGCGCACACTTGGAGGAATGGCTGAACTGTGTCTTCCTTCAATTCTCGCAATATTGGTTCAATGGGTGGAAAACCAAGAGAAAACGATCTCACAACAGCTGACTTCGGCGTAAGTCCTTGAGAATTCCGACACACTTTTGACTTAGAAACGACGGTCGAAACCGCCTTGAGAAGAAACAACTCGCCGTTAATTACTTATTCTGTCTAGTTCTCATTGAAGTCTTGCCTCAAATCGAGTTCCACTTGCAAGCGTGCGAAGAGCAAATTCAATATCTTCTGAACAGGTCTTTTAAACAAGTGGCTTACAAAGATCCGTAAGCTGATTTGCAATATTTGTTCCTAATGACGCATATAGTATCCTTCTTGGTGTGAATAACAACAACTCGCTCGTTGTTGCCGAGACATATTCAGAGGTCATTGGAGTGCTTTCCCTTACGCATCTACCGCAAATTCATAAGCACTTCTTCTCCGCCTTGAGCGATCTCAGGAAAGATTCTTCGAATGCCGCGACATCGTCGATAATAGCTCTGTTAATGTCAATGAAGTTTGTGAAGATTAAGGCAAGCTCTTTTTTGAAAACCTTGACAATTTTAGACCAACCAAGTCGAAGACTTTGAAATGGGAATAAGATTTGTTGACGAATTGGGCTCTTACTTTTTGGATCTAAATAAAGATCGGGACAAAGACATCAAGCACGCAGTCGCTGGTCTACTTGTGGAGATACTTCTTCCAGTCGCTGCGGTAACTTTCCAGATTTTCTTTTATCTGTTCAGCAAATCAAACGAGAGGCTAATCTTCCGTCACTGATAAGTTTTGTAACAAAACTATATGGGCCGACTAACGAAATGGCGCAAAAGAAAATTCACAAGATGGTTCGGAGATTATTGAAATTTGAACTGGATTAAGGCTGCCTATCCTCTGCTCACTTGCCTTCTGTGCGTTTCTCAACGTCAGTTTTTCTTGACAAACTGGGTGTCGTTTCTTACGCTGACATTGGCAAATCTCAAGAGTCGAGACACTAAGATTTCACGGGTCGCTCTTGAATCTCTCTATCGTCTTCTCTGGTAATTTGCTTTAGGAAGATAATGCGCTCTCAGGGTATATATCATTCGCAACAACTGCGATGGAAATACGACTACCAGAAACCGCTTGGAAACAATTTGTTCGAGTCTGTTTCCTAAGGGAAATCGAGGAATCTGTCCACGTGACGCGCCTCTAAATATCTTTGTGAAGATAATTCACTTTATCGCACAACAAAAGCTCGATTTTGCGTTCAAGGTACAGCGAGTTGCACTAATTTACTATGATTTTGACAGGACATAATATTTGACCTGCTTGGATGTAACCGGACTCAGCGCGCTCTTTGTCCTGAAAGAATGAACATTGGCCTTCGCGCATTAATGGTCATTGCAGACGGATTACAACAAAAAGATGAACCTCCAGCTATGCCGAAGTCAATGGGTCTGATCAGTCATCAAAAAACTAAATATTATCAGGTCCGGTGGCATCGGGAACCATACAACGAGCCAAAAAGAAAACTTGGATAGTTCGCCCCTTGACGGTCGATGTCGCGCGCTCTATTGGCCTGGAGCAGTACTATATTCCATGCAGAAAAGCCTTCGACACCATTCTCAGAATACTTGATGTTCAGGTATTCAAGAACAGAAGAGCAACTTTGCAGGTTGGAAAACCGCTGATGTTAACGGCTGTACAAGGCCGAGGCAAAGAGCCCGATGAGCTCCTTGGGTAGGCAAACTTAGAATAGTATATCTTGCAGTGGCGACGTAAAATCGAAGCTCGATCTTTTCCGAACTTGTGTAGCAGCAATTCCACGCCTCCTTCCCGAACCAATGACACACATCGTATGAATAACTTTGGAAGCATTCGTGATTCTTTAGGAGCTCATAGATATTTTGACTCGTCTTAGCATCCACATGGATGAGGAACTACGGACAATGTCGAGTCAAACTCTTCAGAGTATCATGGCCGAATTTCCCGATTGGCGTGAACACCTGGTCTCATCACTTCTAAATCTTCTCACGAATCAACTAACAGTTAATACATGCAATTGGATTACTTTCTAGGATACCTACCCCGTTGTTCTGGACTTTTCTTTTCGGCTTTTGCTGCAAATTATTACCAAGTGGAAGACATCACTCACTGATGAGAAAAAGAAGGTGAGCCCGAGAGTGGTGAATAAGTAGAGTTGCAGGAACCCGAAGGCGTGGAGGCTGACGGAATCTCTCTAACACATTCGTCCATGTCGGCTGTTGCTCTAACATCAGTGTTGCACTCTGTAGAAGGAATTGGACTTGTATTCCTTTGCCAAATTCGGGCTCAGACACGAAAAATGGCCATTCAGTTGCTCAAAGAAGTCAAACAAATTTTCGCTTTGCTAGGAATCGAGGTATTATCCATGTGTTGATGTCATCAAAGATATACTAGAAACACGATGCGCCCGTCATCACAGTCCTTGACGAAGCCACGCGATACGTCGTGACGAAGTACGTCGAACATGTGCCACTTTTTGAACGTCTGACATGGAATCATGACTTTGCATCGGTCTGCGACAAAATCGGTCTTATAGAGACTGACAACTGCTTGGTTTGGCGTACATTTTAGGCATTGTTTGTTTAGGTAAACAGCGATAAAGGCAACGAATACTTGCAATGGGATGCTTGGGCGTGTGCTCTAGCCGGATTCTCAGAACGCCGCTTTTTGATTTCACGTTGTCCTCAAGCTGTAGCTGCTGCTTGGCCTTCTCTCTTCACGCGACTCAATGCTGTTTCCGCTTTTGTCGATCCTTCGTAAGTATCACATTTTGAATAATATGCCTTTAGGAATCCGCAAAATGAATCGCGAGCCTCTCTTCTCAGATCATCGCGAAGCAAGGCAACAGCAGTATCTATTTGTGGCGAAGCTCTTAGTCAGGAAAACTACCTAGCACTGTGGCAAAAGTTAGTTTCATTGATACCCATGTAGCCTCGCAGATACGTCGTTCTCTGTTGTGCTTTCTGTCCTTCGCCAAATACTGCATCCTCTCTTGCCTCAAGATCATTTTCTCCACCATCTACAGAAACTGATATCTTCAAGAGCATGCCTTCTTCTCTGAGGCTTTCGCGATATGCTAGCCTAAATTCTTCACAACTCTTCACTAAGGTATTTCTATTATTTTGACACCGATCAAGCTTTAGATTCTAACGATGTTGCGATGGGAGAATATGACTGACATGCGTGACAGTGTGGTGCTTGGTGTCGGATCGTTGAACGGGCAAGCCTTCGAAGGCCTTTTGGAAGAACTCAATCAAAGAAATGTACTGAGAGAAGCGCAAGATAAAAAGACCGAAACTAACGTCCGCAGAAAGAAAAGAAAGGATCTACTAAGACTTCAGCTGATTAGGATTGTCGAGGTTTTCAACCAGTATCGAAGCCTAGCCTTTAGGTGGCCGTATTTCGAGGGGTCCTTGAAGCATCTCTCATAGATTCATCTGGCCAACTGAATCACCTCCTCGTTGAGCTTATCGACTCTATGAGGCACTCGCTAGAAAACGACCAGGTACACTTCAATTGAAACGATCACACGTTTGAACAGGAAAGAGATGTTTCTATTATCACGAGTTTGCGTCTTCACATCGCAAAACTTGTGTACTTGATTGTGCACTCAGTTCCTGTTGAGTCTCGATCGAATCTTCTGCCAGACGATAAGAAACAGGTTGACAGCTGTCATAATTGCTAGTAACTTAATTTAAGGCTCTCTTTCATATGTTCTTCTCATGGTGCAGCAGGATTCTGGCTGACGGTCCCACGGACAAGAAGCTTCGAGAATCAGATGTTGGCAGCTACGTAGAAGTCCAAGCAATAAAAGCAGTCTGTGCGCTCTTGCAATGTGGACAGCTCTTCGATGCTCACAGAGCAATTGGAGACAAGGGATATCTCTATACTCACTTGGACAAGGCAAGAGAGACAAAAACTTCAACAAGAAGTCATTTTTTTAGATGATCCGCTCAAGTCACGCCACGATGAAGGTCGAAGTGGAACCAATGCTCTCATCAATGCTAATCTTGAACGAGCCACTTGCCAAGAGTGATCCCTATCCACTTCATGATTGGCTAATTGCCCAGTCTTTTATTCTCCCACCAAGTGTTGGACCTCGTTGCTTTCGCGCCCTTCTTAGGTAAGTATCTATCCGAGACTAAGTTATCGTTCAGAGTCTTTTCTCGCCATGATTTCTTCTGCGAGTTTAGCTCGATGTTCGCAATGTTTGTCCTCTGCCAGCATTTCGCCGGACATCATGATCGAGTTGTGGCTGATGCGGCCGGTGAAATGATTCATGCCTTCCCGCAACATTTCTTTGACTCCACTCAACCACACTCGGCGGCGTCTCCTCAGCAAATGTCCATTGAAGGTTTACCTCGCAAGAGGGCGGAGAATCTGGATTTTAAGTCGAATCCCGACCTGGCTCAGCTCGCTCTGTGGTTCTACCTACAGAGACACCATCATTTCTGCACCCGCTGCCAGTTGAACAAGCTGCCATTTGCAGGACCCTTGCAAATCTGTTTCCACAGTACTCGATGATTATTTTCTCAGGTTCTATAGATACTAAGATCAAATAATCTATTCAGAAGTTTCATACCGCCTGGATTCAGCGTGCTCTCAAAACAGAGCGTCATTGCTGAGCATCCTCTCTTCTTGGGTTGAGAATTTGGAACTCACAGACACTCAGCTTGGTGACGCCTCTTGGGAGGACGGACCTCGTGGTTGGGGCTCTGAAGAGGCAACAAAACTGCTGCTCAACAACTTACTGTATATTACCGTGTCGCTTTCGGAAGAACACGAAGCTGAAGTTAGTAATTCCTTACAACTTTCAAGTAGTGCTATGTCACACAGGTATGCGAGCTTTGGCACCGAGTTGGCGGTGCCTTTCCGGCCAATCTGCCAGTGATCTTAAACTTTCTGTATGTCGTAACTCTTCTTTCCCATGAAGTTCTTCTTCCACATGTGAGGGACGTTCAATAGTTTCACAACTAATTTAGGTGAAGCGAATCTGTGTCTATCTGTCGGGTAGTTTGGGTGGAAGACTAGTATCGCTGTTGTTGGAACAACTCTCTGCAGTTTCTGATCCCGGACGCTGGGTTTTGGAACGATCAGAAATCCCTCCCTACTATCGCTGGAAAGACGACGTTTTGCCGCGTGACGATAAATCACAAGTGATTTAATTCTTACATGATCGAAGTATTTAGGAATCGAATATTGGGTCTGCTCGTGCGGAATCAACCTCGGGCTTGAAGAGGCTTCTCATGCCTGCCTATGGAGGGCACTACTCACCCTTGTCACTTTATCTTCCACCATCAACCCAGCCCATCCAACTATTTTCGAGGTAGTGTATTTGTGCAAAATCTTTCATAAACATCTAAGGAGCCAAGTTGCTTTACAACTGCTGTGCGATGTCGTGCGAAGCGAGATAGGCTCGGGAGGAACGGCTGCAGCTGAGTGGATTGAAGCAACACCTTCTCTTCTTCATGCAGCCGTGCTTTCGCTTGATTCAACGCGTGCCATTCTCTGTCGACATTCACGGCAGACAATAATTAATCTATGCCTCTTACATGCCGGTCCTCAATCTGTAGCACATATCTCGAAGGTGCTGCTAGTCAACCAGGTAAAATCATTTAAAATGCTAATTTCTTATTGTTAGATGGGTCCTGCCGATATGCCCCAACGCCTTGATAAGAGTGATTCGTCTACATTCAGCTCTATCACTCATGGAGAATATCGTGACATGCTGCTTCACAGCAATGCTGTCTTTTCAAGCAGAGAAGAGCTTCTGTGGGCCATCGTATTCTGTCTTTCGGAAGAGTTCAATACATTAATGAGGCTTTACCGAATTATAGCATGGACCGACCTTTGTGGCCCAACGAGGACTCATCACTCCGTCAGTGGAAGGTGGCATCATCAACTTCGCTGAGCTGTTTTGTGGGCCATCTAGCAGAACTGTTGTTGCCATCAATGACTCTTCTTCCAATTCGCTGGACTCAACTTGCAATGAGAATGGCATTGTCTGTATCAACTCGACACATTGCAGCCAGATCGTTTCAGGCAAGTTGAAAAGCAATTCTAGGAATGTCTCAGGTGGTGTCGGCTCTATGTCAGCCTCTCACAACTCATTGGATCACGTCTCTGCTTCAAAGGCTTGTGGACACAGCTGGTGAGAGCCACGAAGACACTCAGGTATGCAATCTCACTTATCAACGCTTGAAAGGCTTATATCACGGACTTGATCCTCTGCGTCATTTCCCTCGTTCCCTTTCTGGCGCCGCCATCTCTGCCTCCACCAATTCCTTCACCATCACACGCACGCTCCACTTCATACACGCCGGCTCTTCTTCGACAGTCACTCATTACTCAAAGACTTCACGAGCGAAAAGGTCTGTTGTAGTTGCACAACAAATGAGCCAATTCTAGATGTTCGACACTCTCTTCTTGTTTGTGGAGAGGAAGGGTTTGCTATGGCATCGTCCCTATGTCGAAGCAAAAGTGCCGAGATGCTTAAAAATGAAGAACAAGAAGAAAAAACGCGCACAGCACTAGCGCAGCTTCTTTCGATAGCTGTCACATTGCTTGAGTCCAACATTGATAACGAATTTCTGCTTGCCCTCAATCTTCTCGAAAAGGTTTTCCCGTATTGTGCCTCTTCATGTTCAGATATTGGATACGGCCGGACATAATAAGAACTTCTGTCTGCAGAAGTTTGAAAAGACTACGGCTCAGTTGGAGTGGAAGGCTTTTCCTGGCATAATTGCCCTCATCACAAAAGGCAGCTTTTTCATCGGACAACAATTTTGTTTAGGAACAGTCGTGTCGGGAGCTTATGAGACATCGGTGCTTGTGCTTCAAAAGCTTATAGAGAATACTGATGAAGCACTTATTGGTGGCAAGGAAAAGGTCGGACTCGGGCTCTTGGCAGCTCTTCCATTGATGCTGCTGCACTTCGACGCTCCAAGCCCTCTTTGTCTGTCGACGGCCCGCGTTTTCGCCAAGGTCTCCTTGTGTGAAGATAGTTATCGCAATGGCATCTTCAGTTCTGCGACGAGGCGACAGCCGAGGACGCGAGCAACGAGGACCCTCTTCGCCATCTCTCCACTGTGAGTTTCACTTTAAAGGAATATCGGCGTTTCGACAGGTTCTAACGCAATATGCCACAAGAGCGTTTGCAAAGGATCGCTTCCAGTGTGCGAAATGTGTAGTGCAATATGTATGCGATGGATTTGAACCTCCTCGTGCATCAGTAGTCTCACTACTGTCCGAAGTACGTTTCTATATTTGCGCCCAAGGATTTTCTTTCCCTCGATGATGACTGGCGGCGACGACTTATGTCGCGGTCATTCCAGTGTGAATTGCGGTCCTTTCCGGGAGGACAAAGGCCGTAAGAGTGGCGGCGATGCATAATTGACCGCGAGTCTCGGCCTCGTAAATCAGCTGTCCCTCTCAAACATTGAGGCTACTTCTTGCAGATGCTTGAACGAAGTCAGCCGCCCCAACTGCACAATCTCGTGCTGCATTCACTCTTCCTACTTCTCTCTCATCGCGCCTCCTCCGCCGACTTGTCTCTTCTCCTCAACGCGCAGGTATTCAGCACGCGCATATGTTGGCAGCAATTAGCGTCTTATCCTTTCTTATGGCGCGTCGTCGCAGGGGAATGCACTGCTACCGTATGCTGTGCGTATCGCCACACAAAGGGCCCGCGCGAGCCTTCTTTCCTTAATCGTCGCCCCAGCAAGGTCACTCCCAGAGGTTAACATAATAATGATCAATGAAGAGCGCGACGACTACGCAGTTGACAGATTAATAAGGGCCTCTATCCAGTGCCTCCCGAACGCCCTCTGCTTATAGACTAAAGGGCGGTTTACGAGTGACAAGACGAGAGTGGGATTATTTATTGAGACGCCTGTTCTCAGTGAGGAGGGGTACATGGTGTTGTTGGTGTTGGCCGAGTCACCCCTGTCTGTGGCTAAGGAGCCCCTAGGACACTCAAAGGGTTACGACCCTTTCATTGCGACAGCATATTGTGCGCGGATGGCTCTTCCGATCCCGCGCGCCATTCAATTTCGACGACTCAGGCCCGCCGGTTAATCGCTTTTTTTACGACGCGTGCCTCTTGGCGGCACGGAAAGTGACTGAGGATCGGGTTTCAGGTGACGAGGGCTGTTCTCCGGCACGTGCAGGTGAGTCCGCGCACCGCCCTAAAACCTTTGCGGCTCAGGGCACGAACTGGAGAGACGCCTCCCGTGTCTTCTCTGCACTCGTCGAAGACTGGGTCCTCGCGCAAAAAGACATTCAGAAGAATGCTGTAAGTCCATGGCTTGATGCGGCATTTCGCAGACGGTGGATTTGGATGTAAAGGCAGTGACAGAATGCACGAGTCCACAGAGTCCGCGCAAGGCGGATGCCAGTCTCAAGAGAAACGTCCTTCAACCACACGTGAGCAGCTGCCCCATCTGGCAGCAGCAGCGCATTTCAGAGTCGTGTCCGGGAACATCTTCTTGGTCTTCTCTCTTCGTTCGGCTTCCCCATCGACACCTCGGTACCGGCGAGAAGCTCTTCGCTTGTATTCTCCTCATCACAACTTGCATCTACAACATCATCGACTGAACGCCTCGACGCGAATGCATCAGCAATTTCCAGTTCTTCTTTGCCGGAGAAAGATCCTTCGATCTGCGATTCTTTCCCAAGAGTCTTTAAGGTTTCCCTAGTCATCATTTCACACACGCCCGTTAAGGAGTTTGATTTCCTCGAAAACGAACACGACAGCATTAGCGAGTCGGCCGAATCAGGATTCGGCTGGCTATCGACCATGCGACCACGGTCGTTGAGTGAAACTGGCAGAGACGAAGAAGCCGATAATGACGAAGACACGTCGGATGCAGCCGACAGAACTTCGAGTGGTCATCCAGAGGAGGCGAACAGAAGTGATAGCGAGACTCCGTGTCAATCAGATGACGAGGAATTGCGAGAAGAAAGAATTGAAGAAGAGGACGGGACCGCCGATGATGACAAGAGCCGTGATGAAGCAACTTCTCTCTCAACTTGTGGAGAACTGAGAGCCAGCGCCGAATTGTTGGCCTCGCAGAGTTCGTCGAGAGCCTCTCACGCTGGATCAATGAACTCACTTCGTGTCGTTCCACCGCTGGCTCTAGAATGCACCCATCACTGGACAGGAACGGTAGAAGCGTCGTGGCAAGCTTCTATCGGTGAACTCGTCGACGATACAGGAGAGATGACTTCTCACGCGTTGCTGCTGTCGACGCTCCTCTTCCGAGTGAGTGCCATGTGGTGACCATCGCCCAGAGCATCTGTGCCCACATGCTCCCACAAGGGCTCTTTGTTAATCTCTCGCTGCTCGAATTACGCATTTCGGCATCGCCGTCTGATTTCCTCCTAAGAGGCAAACAAGGGCTCATGTCTTGCAGGAGTGTGCCTCAAAGGCTGCGCGACTCATGAGAGAGGCCTCTCTCGTTCTCGCACCGTCCACAGGCATTGCCGCAATACTTGAAGAAGCGCACGACACACTGACACGAGCCACAGACTGCCCCTTCATCTTTGTGAGCGCCCAATTCGTAAGTGAGGATGTGAGGAAAGAGATCGCGTGTGCAGCTGAGAGCGTCGAGTGTCGTGGCGGAACTTCGAGTGCAGCTTTACGAGCTGCTCGAGCATTGGGAAGCCTTCGTGGAGAAGAAGGAACAAGCCCTGCGAGTCTTTAATACTGTTCGATCGCTGCACAAGCTGTCTTCCATCAAAGGATCTTCTTGTCCGTCATTTGCGCAACAGGTCTGACAATGAGTGAAAGCATCGAGAATGCCACATTTCCAGGAATTTGACTTAGCAAGAGCGCTGCAGAAACTCTTCTTCCAAGTTCTACTGCTCAACGACTCGATCTGCTCCTTCTTCCGTTGCATCTCACAGTCAGAGAATGCGCAGGTGCTGTCAGTTGGGTGTCGCACTCTAATCCGGGCGCCCTCCTCCCTCCTCTTCGCTACCGTAATCCTGCGAAATTGCACACGCTCCGATTGCCTCGCCTTTTGGACGGGACAGAGGCGCGCACGCAAATTTTTCACCTACTTGCCTCCTCATAATGGTCCTTGACTGAGGTTGTGATTGAGCGGAGAGTGACGGGAGGAGGGCGGAGAGGGGAAGGAAAAGACGAAAGGAAAGGCGGCAGGTGAGCCGTCGCCGCCCAGGACACGGTGGCGGCTGCTCACCTGGCTACGACGATATGACACGACGATAAAGGGGATAAATGGTGGCGGCGCTTGTTTGACATGGATCCTGCAGGAGCTGAGTCTTTGTCCCGCAGTGCAGTCTCTTCAAAGAGAGCTTCTCCTCGCAGTCGCCGATTTCGGCTTCGGTGGGAATGCACTCGGAGTGCCTTCACAAGACCATCTTCTTCTACTAATCGCCAACAAACAGTTTCGGGCAGCAGTGGCCGCTCTTCGACAGATGAGGTGAGTCGGAAGGCCGCCGTCGCCGCCGTCTCGGTTATTAATGTGGCGATGAAGATGTTGTGGTTGATAGGTCGGGGCCAACTAGGCGTAGCCATCTCGACGCCGATCTTACGACTTGCAGGCAGTCCCTCGGAGGAGGCGATCTGGGTTGCTGCGAGCAAGAGGATATCGACGCGCTTCTTCTTCTCTTTTGCCGACATCAGAGCGTGAGAGCGTGGGCGGTGGTCGGAGGCGACGAGTCCACACCCTCAACTCTCGTCTCCGCACTTCGACACGTGAGTGTCGAGCTCACAACGGCTGTACGGCGGATGTCCTTCGAACGCCCGGCTTCGTCCACCATCTCGTCTCTCGCAGACTCTTTCGCTCGCCTTCAACAGTGATCTCGCTTTCCTCTCCATCGCCCGACGGGTCCTCTTCGTTTTCAAGAGCGGCTCACACCTGTGCTAAGCCTCTCGCACCTACCGTACTCCCGACGCGAATAAAGCCGTGTCTCTGTACGAACAGTGGTGAGCAGGAAGACACAGCCCTCGAATCGCATGAAAATAGAATTTATTAGCGAATCACTGGGAATGGTTTGCTTTGTACAAAAGACGAACTTTCAAACTGCACAGGCAACTGCAAGTGGGAAACTAAAGCTGAGAGCAGCAGAATCTCGACGAAGAATATGTTGTGAGGGGATGACTGGCCCGAGTACCACACAGATCAACGCAACTGAAGAAGACTGAAAAGACGATGGAAATCAAAGCAACAATAAATTACTACTCTGACAGATCTGTGAGAATTGTGAAACCCCGATGACCGCCATCAGGGTTTAGAGAGGAGATCAGAAACGTCAAAGCCACCCTTCTTCGCTTTTGGAGGAGGGGGCAAGACTAGAGGAAGCGGTTGGCAGAAGAACGATTGCATTGCCATATGCCGAAAGAGCAAGTCCGGCGAAGGAAGGCAGAAATCAGGAGGAAAGGCAAAGGGTAGTTGTGGCTTCACCTCCTCCTTCGTTGATTCTGTTCTTGCTCGCTTTGGTGGACTTTCGTCGTCTTCAGAGGCCTCTTCAGACTGAGCTGAGGAGGGAGCTCGTGTTGGCGACTCGCTGCCGTCATCCCGTTTTACACCAAGTAGCCGCTTCTTTTCACGCTTGCCAGCGCCCGCGTCCCGGAAGCCCTTCACAACCAATTACAGCTTGTAACAAATTGACTTACTTTGGCGAAGGGGTTGTTGTCAATTTTGAGTTGTGTGACCTGAAAAAGTTGATCGTATTAAATATTTCGATTAAACAGTCTTCCCAGCATTTCGGGCCGAATCTACGCCACGGTTAGCCGAGGCGTGAGCATTCTTTCCATTAACACGGCTGTCTTCGAGTGAAACAGTCAATGGGTCAGACTTCCTGCCACAGTAGCCCCTTCCCAATAGTCGCCCCAATCAACTCATTCGAGGACGAATTGGCGAGAACACAGTAAATGCGTGCTTGGATGCCTTGAGTGGCTGGCAGCCGGGCGGCTAATTCCCCGCGTCGACCCCCTCGCTCTCACTCCTCTCCATTGTTACGATTTGCCCCGCGCTCTGCCGCTGTATGTACACACAAGGGCATATGTTAAAGAGCACTGAGTGGATTTGTGATCGGATAGCTTTGACCCAGATTGTCGAACGCCCAGCCCTTGGTCTTCCCAAGACTGACAAGCGTCAAAGCTGGCGGCACACTAACCTTCTCGTTCTGGTAAGCCGTCACAGCAATGAACTCCGTCTCCTTGAAGACGAACGTCCGGAAAGTGGAGTAGGGCAGCTTGAGAACGGAATCCGCGCGAACAATGTGGAGTCGCGGCTGGTATTTATGCATCGAGTTGAGAATTGTCTGCAAGAAGCGCGTGTCAACCGGGAGCTGCTTGGTTATCTTTCGGGGCGTCGATAAAGCGACGACCAAGTGTTAAGAGCCGCTTTCGGCCTGCGGGTCGGCAGCGATAAAGCGCCGAGGTGCTAAGCAGCTCCCACAGGACACTTGTTCCGCGGCCGAGAGACACGTTACAACGCACAAAGGAGCGAGGAACTCACAAAGCCGTGCTTGTCAGAGATGTTGTTCGTCAGCTTCATCTTGTGGAAGTTCGCGCCCTTGCTCATCCAGTGTTCACCTCTAAAGCAATCTTGTCGAACAAAGGCATAACATACGTTGCCGGACTATCGGGATGGACGTACATCCGCTTTGGCATCTCGGGATCCGCTTTTCCAGCTACCATCCAGCGCGAGTTGTTGAACTTATAGCGGCACTCATCGGCTGGCACGATGTCCATGAGCAACATGTACTTGGCCCTCTTATCCAGTCCGGTGAGCTTCACTTTGAAGGCAGGAAAGATCCGCCTAGAAGACCCGAATGAAGACGTTTCAAAGAGGCGTTAAAATGAGAGGCGTTCGAAGGGAGACTAACCGTCCACTCTTCGTGATAACCATCTCCGTGCCGCACTCGCTGAATTGCTCCCAGAGGGCCTTGTCGTCGAGTACCGCCTCAGGCGAGTCCACAACACCGTCGTCCTCACCCGCTCTCGGAGGAACTGGCAGGGCCGGTAAGGATGCCATCTCGGCTGGCAGACGCGGGAAGAAACCCGTAGGGCCAGGCAACGAGGGAAATGCGCCGTTGAGGTAAGCATTGCCTCCTGCATTGAGATGAAGCAGTGCGAGGTCAGGACGAAGGAAGGGAAAGGCCATGACCAGGCTGTGGCCGAGGTTACGGTAGCATGAGAAGAGCTCTGGGCGTGCGACTAGGCGCCGCTGAGGAACTGCCGAAATTGACACCTCCCAACTTGTACGCTGTGGGAGGGGCGACGAGGCGATTGGTCGGCGGGAGCGAGGGGCGGAGTCTCAGCATGAGAAGGCGCGAGCCGCCACACACTGCCATGCTCATCTCACACGCCTACTGTATGCCTATCACGGACGATAAGATGGCGGTCGGCAGAGGACAAACAGCCGCCACCATGTCCCCCCGGATTAGTGTTCTTTATCTGCCTTCCTTCTCGCCGCGTAACAATTTATTCGCTGAGTTCTCGTATTGAGTGGAGGTGTTCGGGCACTTCCATCTCTTCCTCGTAGCGGATGAGAACGCCGATGAGCGAGTGAAGCGTATGTTGGCCGTCGCCCGGGAGTTCCTCCTTCTTGTCGTTGGTGGCGCGGTCGAGCTCTCGTAGCAGCGCATAGACACCGCGCTCGCGCAGCCGCTGTCGACCGAGTCGCGTGGCGCACAGCTGAAACACTGCGAGTGCTTTACAACGTGCCTCGGCCCGTCTTGTCACGGTTCGCACAGGAGACAGGGAATGGTGATAAAATGAGAAATTGGACGTGGTCTGGCGCGAACGACCTTCAGCGCGCGGGCTGGTGACACCTCGTCTCCCACTCAGCGGAAGACCGCGGCGGCCCTCTGCCACCGGGAGCGCTGTTTGCCCTCCGACTCCCGCGCGCATTAGACGCCTTAGCAGAGCTGAGGACGCGAAAACCGACTGATACCCTCACCTGGTACAGTGCCTCGACACAGCGCTGCCGCACCTCGGTCGAGGGATCGCGACGACCTTCAAAGTACTGCAAGCGAAGCGGCAATTTCGTCGTTTCCTCTTCATCGAGGGCGTCCTCCGCATCGGCAAGTGGTGTGACGAGGGCAGTGAGGAAGCGGTCGTCGGCGTCGAGCAGCTTCTCGTGGGCTTCTGCAAGCGCTTCCTCCTTTCACCTCGCTGTGTGATATTTACACGACTGCGCCGTGTCTCTGTCTACTGTACTTGAGGGGTGAGCGACAAGCCATTCATCATAGCACCCTCCGCTCCCTCTCCACCGCTTCCCTCCCCGCCACCACTCCACACAACTTCTCTCCCTCCTCCGACCAGAGATAAATAATACCTGCCGCCGCGATTCTCCCTGGATACGGTAGCGGCGGGAGGCCTGAGGCCATTGTCGGCGTCACACTTCCCACGTGTTATGACTACACCGCAGCGTCGCTTCTCGATGCCGTCTATGGACTACGGTAAGCGATTGTCGAGGAGGCTCGACTACCGTGGAAGCAGCCCGAATGCGTGGTCCTAGCAGGTGTGAGGACAAGAGGACCCAAGTTGAGGTGGCATGGAGACTCGTCGAGGGACGCCGAGACAGCCACCGTGTCCGCGTCCTAATTGTGGCAGGGGGAATCCGTCTCCAAGTTGGACTTCATCCTCGTTCCTCGTGCAAATTTGTGTCCTCAAGGGATGGTGTCTGTCCCTCTCCACTTGGCATTCTCTCTGCATGCCGCCTGCACTAATGTGATTGGCCGAAAGCTTTGGAACAAAGTGAGAAGATAATTAGTATTTAGCGGGCCGAAGGGGACTGGAATAACAAGGGTGGCGGGGTGAGGGGCGCGGGGAGCGGCACCTGTGGCCTCCTCGCCCTCACTCATCTACACACTTACAGCGTGCTTCTCATCACCGCAACACTTTACAAATGGCGGCGCCTGTCGTGTCGCGGCTCTCGCTGAGTGAGTGAGAGACACGGTGCCCTCTCCCTTCCCCTTTCCTTTGCTTGCCTCTTTCCCTCGGCGCCTCACCGACCACTCCCAATCCAATTTACAGCTTCTCCGTCAAATTTCACACTGAAATCAGTGCGAGTCGGGGACGCCGCGGGGAAACGACGACGACGTCGCAGGCCAGCCTGTCGCCTAATGCGAAACTGTGAAAAAATTTGGAAAATTAAGTTCTCCCCGTGAAGGGTCTGAGATGCGAAGGGAATTGGACGGACAGGAGGCGTGAAGAAAGGTGGCAAGACTTGAAGTGGGTTTATGTGTGTGTGGGGGAGGAAGAGGGGAGGAGGAGGAGGAGGGGAAGAGGACAGCAAAGGAAGCGGGAGGAGTTGTGTGTCGCTGGCCGTGTCGCGTCCTTCGGCTGCTCTTTAGGGGATTAGGAAGTGTGTGGAAGCTCGAGAGCGGGGTCAAGAGAAACACTGGCTGCAAATAGAGGAGGGGAGGGCAGCCAGCGATTGTCAATCAGTCGTCGAGGCGTCTCCAATTAGAGCCCTTAGGCACACGCGAGAGTGCGCATCCCGTCACATCGTCGGCCACCCGTTCCTTCTCTTCCGGGAGGAGAACATTTGCTCGTCCACGAGCAGAAATATGATAAGGACCGTGTCTCTCAAGGTGCACACTTCAAACGTCGCCCGCCGCCCGGCCGTCGACGACCTCCGCGCACAGCGTGTTTAATTAAAAGAACGGGCGACTGAGAGGCCTGAGAGGCATGGTGTGAGGTTGCACAAAAACCGCCGTCCCCTCTCTCCCCCTCTCTTCACTCAGCAGCGGCAACTTGGCGACAGACGGCACGCTCTCACAATGCCTACTTGACACGATCGTCCACGCAGAGGAAAATGTGGGCACTCGCGCGGCGCGTCGCGTGTCGCGCGCGGTCGCCTATATTTTTC
>JAQIXL010000810.1:0-24603 GCA_034700245.1 Poikilolaimus oxycercus
TCTGCGCCATCCACGCGAAGCGAGTGACCATCATGCCGAAGGACATCCAGCTCGCCCGCCGCATCCGCGGTGAACGTCACTGAGCGGCAAACTCTAACCAACCCAACGGCCCTCTTTAGGGCCACAAACAAGAGTTCAACAACAGTGAATAAATAGTTTTTTCTTTTGTTTCCGGCCTTTGAGTTCGAACATGAGTTTTCTTTGGGATATATTTGACGAGCTATGACTTGAAGCGCATGAAAAGGCGATGCCGTTAACACTTGTGCGTGGCGCGCTCTTGCCAGTTCATTCTTTGCATTTGTTCGAGTTTTCGGAAGTTTTTGTGACATGGGTTGTGCTTTCCTACGTCGTCGGAGTTCACGGCAGAGGGTCTGTAAGTCATACTCATCGTCGCTAGTGCCTAAGTTCAGCGAGAATGGTCGTGGAATTTCATTCGAAAGAAAACGGTCACGGCCAATGTCTTGGTAGTCGTCGCCTTGTCCTGTGGCATTGTTCGCTGGCCCCTTAGAACTTGGCCTGGTGAAGATGCATCCCCATCTCGTCAGTCTGCCGCAAGAGCGACAATGAATGTGGCCTGTCCGAAGATTTATTGAATTCATTGATTGGAATGGTGGGCAAAAGAGAACCGAGACAGACGTCTTACAATAAATACTGACTACATCAAATGGAATTCCTCTCAAACGATAATGCTTTCTAGGAAAGACAGTAAAAGACATTCTAAGACAAAGAAAGTGAGTATAACATCTCATTAGGAAACAATTGCATAAACAAATAATACACAAAAGCATGCATAGAAATCTCATGCACATTTCTAAAGCGTCTCTTAACGCTCATGTTGCAAACAAATCCGGCTAGACATCATAAAGGCAAACGGGAGGAAGATCCAGAGAAAGAAGAATTCTCACAGTTCCTAGGCTTGGAATCCATTCGGGTTCTGTGACTGCCAGTTCCAGAGGTCGCGACTCATCTCCTCGATGCCGAACTCCGCTTTCCAGCCCAACTTCTCCAAAGCCAAAGAAGGATCGCAATACACCTCGGCCACATCGCCGGGTCGCGGAACGCCGATCTAGGAATCAAACATTCCAAACTCGGTAAAAGCGCACCTCAGTATTGATCTTCCTACCAGAGGCCTTCTCCAAGGCGGCGACCATCTCGAGGACCGAGTAACCGGTGCCCGTGCCAAGGTTGTAGATCTACACAGTTTAGTTAGTGATGAACATGTGCCAACCTCGGTGCCGATCTTGCCCTCTCGCTCGATTCTCTCCAGCGCTTTGACGTGTCCTTTTGCGAGGTCGACAATGTGAATGAAGTCGCGGACTCCGGTGCCGTCGCGTGTCTCGAACTTGTTGCCGAAGATCTTCAGCACAGGCAGCTTGCCAATTGCCACCTAAACATCGAAGTATGAAAAGTGAGAAGAGCACTTCGCACCTGGCTGACGAAAGGCATGAGGTTGTTGGGAATTCCCTGAGGATCCTCGCCAATTCGACCGCTCGGATGCGCTCCGACCGGGTTGAAATATCGGAGAAGAACAATGTTCCAATCCTTCGAAGGCACGATCAATCATGAGCAAATCGCACTTACAGGCTCGGCCTTGCCAACATCGATGAGAACCTGCTCGATGAAGTACTTCGTTTGTCCATACGGGTTTGTGATGCCTTGGCCTGTCGGTGCGTCCTCTCTGAAAAAGTACGCTCTTTGTCTCAAGAAGAGATTAACTTACTTGATTGGCAGCGTGGCGGGTGGTCCATAAACAGTAGCGCTGCTCGAGAAGACAAAGTTCTTCACGCCATACTTCTTGCAGAACTAAAGAGCAACCGTTTAGCCGAAGGGTCTTTCGCCAACCTCGATGAGGGTGATGGATCCGATAAGATTGTTGGAGTAGTACTCAAGAGGCTTCGCCACCGACTCGGCCACAGCCTTCAGAGCCGCCAAGTGGATCACCGAATCGAACTTGTTCTAACATGTTTCTTTATAAAGCCAAGGAGAAGTAAGACTTACCTCCTTGAAGATCTTCTCGAGAGACTCAGCATCGGTTACGTCGGCTTTGACGAAAGGAATCGGCTTGCCCGTCAGCTCCGAGACACGAGTCAGCGAAACCGGATAGCCCTTCGCATCTGAAGCCACGTTTCGTTCTCATTCTTCCGGAATGAAAGTGAAATTTGTATCGACACGCGACGATGAGATTTGAGATATCCACTTTCTCTCTCTCTAACCCATCCAACAAAAGTCAAGAACGACTACAAAAAGCAAGAACTGAACTAACCGGGAATGGAGTTGGAGAAGTTGTCAATGGCGAAAACTTCATGTCCTGCCTCGAGGAGCTCAAGCACTGTGTGTGAGCCGATGAATCCTGCAGCGCCCGTCACTAGAACTCGCATTCTCTACAAACAAGCTTGGGTTCAATGACTAGGTGAAAAATGGAGTTATTTTAGTTCACCCCACGAGTATGGCCGAGTGGTTAAGGCGTCTGACTTATGATCAGATAGGCGCAAGCCTGCGCGGGTTCGAACCCCGCTGCTCGTAGAACTTTTGTGTGTTTTTAAATACAACAAAACGTGAAATGATAAAAAGCTTCTAGGAAAGCATGAAAACTTGAGGCACACTCGAGTAGGTGGATCTATGACTTGAGGAACATGGATATATGAACTTAAAGACGCCCCACCCGGAGAGGAGGGATCTTCAAAGAAGGCCCCTCTACATGGCGAGGTCACGGCCGCCGCCAGACGAATGGCGACTTGCAATGTTTGAGCAAAGCGATGTGATGACGCGGAAGGGAGCGACGAGAGAGAGAAACAAAACGCGTAGAAGCGGAACGTGGGAGTGGCGGGGAGAACGCGACGTGGAATCCCTTACCCCTCCGCCTTCCCTCACATCTCTCTCGACGATCGCCGACCCAGAAAACGTCGTCGAAGGACGGCGTCGCGACAAAGCCAGCGTTCCTTCTCTCCTTCCCTTCCATTCATAGCAACTCTTCATTTATTACAACTTTGTAGGATACGCTTTGAAGAGAATGAGCAAGACACAAGAAATGGCAAGGGAGTCAAGTGAGCAAGTCTATCAACAGCGGATCAATCAACCACAAGAAGGCACAACCTTTGGAGCTTCGGATTTCGTAATAACATCACAGTGAGGAACAAAGGGTAAGAAGAAGAAAAATCTCTGGAACCGGCATCTCAGACCAATACAACTAGCGAAGCAACGAATCCAACTTGGCAATATAAGCGCGACGTGGAGCGTCCGCCCACTTCGATAAGACCACCCACAAACAAACGCGTGAAGGTAAAAGCCACCAAGAGGGCAAGACAAAAGAGCCTTCGCCCACCAACCGGTTATCCACACAAGAAAATGCAGCGAAAGAACTTGCAGAGACACATACCGTTCGAAGAAAAGACGAGAGGAATGCCTAGTCAGATCGAGTCCAACAGTCTTGCACAAGACAAGCTCAGAACTGTTTGTAAAGGGAGACGATACTAGCGACGAGAGTGCAGGTGGCCGTCGTCTTCGTGCTCAACTTGCCCGCCCAGAGGAAGCCGGGGAAGGGCAAGGAGTTGATGCCGGTCGTGAAGTCGGAGAGAAGTCCGAGAAGAGTGATCGCCTCGGCCTTGGCTTTTGCTGGCTTGTCCCTGTTGAGGATGAGCGAGCGGACCGAGCGAGTGATGCCCACGGCGAGGGCCGTCACCCACATGTAGAGGCAATACCTGTAACAATACCACTGCGTTCCAAGAACAAAAAGGGGAGAGAAGACAGCAAATTAGAGATGAACAAACCTGAACCAGGAGCCGGAGTCCTTCTCGAAAATCTTCGCATCTGCCAACCAGGCGATCGCCTCCACGACGCCGTAGACCGTGTAGATGGCCGTCACAGACGATGTCAACGAGAAGTCTGTCGCATCCTAAGGAAAGCCTTTGAAACCAAGAGAATTCACTCACATCCTTGCCCTTGGGAGCGCCAGCTGAGAGATCCTTCGCTAGAGCTTTGCTCGCCAAGATCATCTGCGGATGATTGAGCTGCCGAAGGACGAGACGACAATTGCTGAGCTGCTTCGCCAAGGCCCTCCATAGTTGTGCCCTCTCGGGGAACTTCACGCCATGCCTCTCCGCATGGAGAATCACCTAAACTGCTATTTCAAAGTAAAAGATGACAACTTACAAGACAGTAGGCTATCCTGATGACCTTGTCTCTGCCGGCATAGGTGGCGAGGACGCGGACCCACTGCTCGAGACTCGGAGGCGACATGCGCGGCCTGGATTCAACAGCCATTAGGTGAGCGACTTCACAACGTCGATACGCGACAGACAATGAAATTGAACGGAGTAAGGAGCGACACAAGAGGAAGGTCCAATGAAGACAAGCTACACCGAGGCGTCGTCGCTCACGCGACTGGCTCTCCGCCCGGGTCGCCGTCACAAACGATGGAGTCCCGTGCCGCCATCGGCACAGAGCACAGGACCTCGCAGGTCTTGGTGGAAGACTACAGCGTAGTCGCGTGCCCTCAACGCTTCAATCTGGCTTCCCCACACTCAGTTCTTCCTTCTCAACCGTCTTTTACTAGGCGTACATCTCTTATCGATTGTAGAAGACACGTTGCGAGATTGTTCAATGGTGGAATAGCTTGAACCACAGGAGCAACGACAAACTACAGAGTGCAGCCTATGATTGGGAACAGAGACCTGGTTGACGAAGGAAGGCAACAAACTCCGCAACGTTGTAGGAGCACGCGGCGGAGAACACAACAAGACCATCGAGCAATGATGATGAACTCAACAAACAGCAACAAGAATCACGAGGATCAAGCTAGACTCGCATCCGAGGCGGCTATATAAGAGCATCTGTGGAAAGAATATGGAGAAGTGTTCAAATAGTGATTTTCAAGGGAAAAGCAATAAAGTCACAGATCTGAATATCCTCGTTACAACATGCTCTCGATGAGGGTGTCTCGAAGTCCACCACCGATAGCCGCAGGTTGTTGGTCCGCCAACTTGAAAATGCTTTCGATCACCTACAACGTTCATAGTGAACAAGTTTCACTAGAGCCAGCACATGACACCAGTAAGGTTCAAAATGAAACATACAGCGAGTTCTGTGCTTGTAGTGTCGAGACCGGTGAAGGCGCACCAGTCATTCGCACACATTCCGGCGCTGATCATCTCCGAACCGCGATTCACCGTTCCAGCAACCACAGGCACCTAGAACAATTTCTTTGGACAAGCGGGGCAGAGACAAACCTGAAGAAGGGCGGCAAGTTCGCGTTGGTTCTCAGGCGGCACTCCGGCAGCAACAAGCGCTCCTTGAGAGGTGATCACAGCGTAAGTGCCAACAAGAGCGAATTGTGCCAACGAAGTCCGGAACACTTCCACTTTCAAGACCTGAATAATAAACGTTACAGACAAATTTCTCGAAATATAAAGAATGTGAGCCACCAACCTCCTGAAGTGCTTTCTCTGTTTCGACTGAGATCTCGGGATGCACGAGGGCGACGTGATCGTTGCACGCCACGACGTTGCCGAGAGCCGAGAGTCGCTCATCAACTCTGAAATCCTCGAATTGAACACCCCAGTATCAACCATCGAGAAATGGTGAACAGAAATGTTCGCAGACCTGCGAATTTGAACTGTGTCTGGAAGGGAATTGCGCAGATGCTGAAGCTCCTGATCCGTTGTCCAGTTGGGCACGAGAAGTCCGTGACGATTACCAACCTAAATATTTTGGCATAAGAGCGTCGGAACTAAAAACTAACACAGAGCCGTCCGACTATGCGAGTTCCTCCGATAGACGCGTGAATGACTGGGATCACGTCTGCCAACTCGGCCTCCACAAAGCTAAACCAAGGTTCGAAAACAAACAGAGCACGAACCTGTAGAAGTTCTCGGACGAGCCGATTCCAATGAGGCAGTACGCGTTGGTGAGCTTGCAAAAGGCTCCAATGTCGTTGCTCGCCTCAAACTGTGCACGCATAGCCATGATTGCGAGTGCTGTCTGTAACACAACAAAGTAAACGAGTAGCCCAATTCAAGGAAGATTCGGCGGATGGAAATGGCGCACAAAGTCCCGTGGCATGGAAACACAGCAATCAATATCGCGAAGCACGCATAAAGCATCGATCTCGTAGCAACGTCACCGAGTCACTACATGCTCCAACACTAACATGAAGAAGAAAACTCTGTTATCCCACTCATCTAAAATTGTGCAATATTTCCAAGGGCCAAAAGATGAAAATGCGCGGGTTCCCACAGCAATTTTCATCCCGCGGTAGAAGAGCGCCGCCCCCTTTCGCTGTCGCCGCACTCTCTCTTCTACCGGGGAGTTCTCTCGCACGCCGAGATTGACACGATTTCAACGCGCTTTAAACAAGGCGCAGTTTGAACTCTGGCTGCTGCCCCCTCAATTGAGGTTTCGCGTCAACAGAATCAGTTTTCTTTGAATTAGCTCCCTCCTAGGCATTCCCCTTAAGCTTGTGAAAAGCGCGTCATGGCATTGAAGAAGCCGCCGTCCAATTCGATTCTAGCGCCAATAAAACGCGAAACGTCCCAACGACAAACGCATCCCCAAAAACCACAACGACTTTCCCAGACACGCGAGAAAATCTGCCTGCGCGTGAAATTCGGGCGCGCTTTTTCCGTGAAGCGAAACTGTTTGTGATTGGCAAGTCCACTCTTTGTTCATACGTGATTTCTCTCATTTCTCTCCATGGTTTTAGCGAGTTTTGTGTGGCCAGAAGCGTGTGCCGCCTCGAAGGAAGAAGAGGAAGGTCCGCGGCTGACAGTGGAAAATCGATGGAGGCGAATCGACGGTGATCGCCGAGCTGCAGCGTCGCTCCACGAGATGATTTGGCGAATTTGTCTCTTCGCTCTCCTCTACTACCCTCTCTCCATCGGTCTCACTTTCTATCAAAAGTGGTTCATCAAGGTTTGCCGTTGATTTCTTTCTTTAATTGCTGGTTCTAGAGCTACGGGTTGCCTCTTTTAACTGTCACCGGGCATTATCTGATCAAGTTCTTTGCTGCTTTCCTCGTTAGGTGAGTTCCTTCCTCCCAGATTTCGAAAGCTAGCGCGGCTTTAGATGGACGCTGGAGCTGTGTGGGCCGCGACGCCCCCGAGTTGCCTTCCGGGAGCAGCTGAGATGGCTCGCGCCGATTGGGGTTAGTTCTCGTCCAGCGAAGATTGCCTTCGTTTCAGTTTCGCTTAGCTCGGAGTTTTGTTTGTAGATATGCGCATCGTTGGACATCGGACTTTCGAATTGGGCCCTCGAGTACGTGACCGTCTCGCTGTACACAATGGCCAAGTCTTCGTCCATCCTCTTCATCGTTGCCTTTTCACTCTTCCTGCGATTAGAGAGGTGCCTGCGTGTTCCGAATAGTCGTATGGCGTCTTATCTTCCTCGTTCCTTTGAAGAGCACATGCCTTGCAGATGGCGGCCATCTCTGGGCGCAGAAGCCGCTCTTATCGCCGCGGGTCTCTTCCTCTTCACATGGAAGTCTTCGCAACTCGATCTCGGCGGTCTTCTCCTCGTTCTTCTGGCATCGGCTTGTACTGGCGTTCGCTGGACTGTTTCACAAATGGCAAGCTTCCGCATTTTGGCTTACGTCTGTTTCCTTGAAGGTGATGCAAAGCGACGCGGACGGTGCTCCGTTGAGGCATCCTCTCGACATGGTTGTCCACGTACAACCATGGATGCTCATTCCCATCGTGCCACTCACGTTCTTCTTTGAAGGTGCCCCTTTTCTTCTGTTTATGAAAAGAAAATGTTTAGGGAATGAAGTCAACGTCGAACATGTGTTCTCCTTCCAAAAGCACTTCGCGCCTTTAGAAGTGCTCACGTTGATCGCCGGCGGCGGTGTCATCGCTTTCCTCATGGAGCTCTCAGGTACAACCTCAACCTCTTATCTCAGATGGACGTTTCAGAGTATCTTTTGCTGGTGCACACGTCGGGCATCACCTTGAACATTTTCGGCATTGTCAAGGTTAGTTTCACGTTTTTCCATGACTGAAACTTGTTTGCTCAGGAGGTGATGACACTCTTGCTCGCGCATTTCCTCAACGGCGATCGTCTTTCCAACGTGAACATCCTCGGTCTTCTGCTTTGCCTCTCGGGGATGTTCATTCACGGTGCTTCTCGGCGGCCACACAAGGTATCGCATTCAATCTTCAACGCTTTTGAACCAGTTGTGTGGGTGCGAGTTTTCTGTTTCTTTAGGTTTCACAAATCAAAATCATGCACATAGCAAACATCCATAGATTACATCCTAGAGAGTATGCGATAGACACGGTAGAAATGCCTTTTTAACTGAGAGTAAATGTTGTGTTCAGGGTGCTCGAGCCACTTCACCCGTCGGATTGGCGCATCAACTGGGAAACTCGCCGATGGCCCATGCAGCAAGCCTGGGAGACGAGTCGCGAAAGGTGCTTCTCGATCATATGGAGGATGGCTAAGTCTTCTTCTTCTTTTTATTTCTCAAATAAGAGAGCTTCATCCCAGCTGTCTTTTCCCTGCTTCTTGTTCCATCTTACTTTCACATAGATACATAGTCTCGGTCCTTGCGACCTTCTTCTCGGGTCTCCCAAAATCTGTGGTTGTGCTTACACTTTGTACCCTTTACAGAGACAACAGTGCCAGAGTTCTAGAATATTTCTTTTCCAATTTCGACTCTAAATGGAATTATTTCACTGTACATACGAAGTCATAGGAACCAAGAGTGACTCGAGATTTCTACATCTTTCCCTTTGGACATAGACAACTGTTTCTTTTCTTTCTCTTCAGTCAGAGACTTGTTTGTGCTTTCGTTTCTTCTCTTGCTAATTGCAGAGCAAAGGGGTTTTGGCTTGGCGCTTCTTTTGCCTTCGGCCCTCTGTGGTGGGTTTGTCTTCGACGGGATGCGTCTTCTTCCTTCCTTTCTCCTTATCTGGTGCACGCACACATCTCTCTCACATCAAATCGCTAAATATGTATCGTCCTTCCTGTTTCTTTCTCCTCTTGTTCAACTACAGTATTCTGTTTTTGGTGTTCGGTCTTACCCTGAGTTTTGTTCGTTTTCCTTTTGCTTCACTAATGCAATGAGTGCACAGTAAACGTTGAGAAATTTAGTCTGAAGCCGCATCATCGCCGAGGAAGAGAGCGGCATCGGAAGGTTCATAGCAACTCCTCCTTTGATCGCCTCATTTATGCATTCGGGACGGGTCTTTTGCATTGGAAAACAGACTTGCCGCTTCTTTTCTTCAGAGTAGGCAACGTGGGAAGAATAAACCAAGTGTGAAAGAAAACTTTATTATGTACACGAACAAAGGATGCTTGAGAGGAAAGAAAGAGACAGATGCCTTTGACCTAGCGAGAATCTGATGGGAAGAGGAAAGAGAACACAGGTGAGAGTCGCACTCGGAGTCGGAGGAAGAGAAAGGGAAGAGGCCCGGCTTGGAATGCGTCTCAGAGATGCGAGAACTGAAATTCAAGCATTCCTTTCAAGATCTAAAAGAAGAGTCTCACGGGTGAGAATTATGCCGTGACACGAGGAGAGGGAAGAAGGAGGATTGCCTAGACTGGCGACTGAGTCTTCTCTGCCGCCGCGACTAGAAGTTGGGCGGCCGCCGAGTCGGGGAAATGCTTCTTGACGAATTTGTTGAAGAACCGATCGAGAGTCCGCAACCCGAGAAGATAGCCCTCGTCGGGGCCTTCGTAATTGACACAGTTGCCCAGAGATCTATTACAGTATGAGAGTCTCTTGTTGAGAACTTACGGAGAGACGGAATGAGCGAAGTCGATCATCCGAACCCGGATCTCAGGATTGCCCTCTTTGGCCCCGTCGAATACGACCAGAATGGAGGAGCTGTAGAATCTGAAGAGAGATTGCTAGCTTGTTAGAGAGGAAGGGCTACTGTACCGATGTCCATCGAGACTCTCCATGGCAATCCGAATGGAGGCGAGTTCCTGGATGAGGACGAAGCTCCTCTCGGGGCCACATCGAAGGGCGAACGTCTCGAGAGTCTCCTTCAACTGCTTCTTCGTCAGCTCGCGACCCTGAAAGAGTTTCATTGTGGTGGGGAGGGGAGACACACCTTGTCCTTCTCATAATAGACGTAAGCGTGATTCTCTTGTTCGTAGAGCTGCAGACCAACGAGACGGACGCCCCATCGGAGACTCGTCGAGTTCGCACATTTCCTCTCTTGAGTTCGGATCTAAAACAACAACCAGTTGATTGAAAGTTTCGAGTGATCTACAAATTTCTTATTTATTCTTTGTCGTGTTGCGTTCTCAGTTCGTCGAAAGAAAAGTTGTAATAAAGAGTTGGATTGGTTCTGTAATTTCTGGTCCAAAAGGATGTCGTTTAGCGGTTTCACTAGCTACACAAATTGTCTGGGGCTTGAACGCAACAATTAATAGGGCGCATTGTCTATTTCAACAGTAATCGTTGGAATTCCTTCCCCCCGAATCGCCGTCGTTTTGCAGAAACGAACCTTCTCTCTGGGAGCGTAGTCATCGTGTTGCCGCGTGCCCATCTTCAGATCCAAGACCGTCGGTCGAAGGTAACCCGCTGTCTAAAGAATCTCATTTCAACTTCTCAAAGGGGGAACGAACGATGTTCTCGAAGCACATGAACTTGTGCGGTCTGGTGTAGAGTTGGTGAATCACTTTGATCTGACATCCAACAGCCCAATTGTTCAAGAGGGGCTCTCCCTCGTCTGTCGTCATCCTCAGCTGCCCGCCCACCACTCGGAAGTAGCTCTTCGGTGACAGAACCTGCCAAGTCCTTCATTGGAACTTTCCTCTTCAAGCATACCTTGGCCTTGGAATGGCAGGCGAAGTTTCTTTCACATTGAAGATGGACGAGACCGATGGGCTCATCGCCCTCCTTCGTCACCGTCTCAAGAGCAACACGGGCTGTTCCTGAAACGTACATCCTCCTTCAGATTCTGTTCGCTTCCTCTTTTTTGTCGCCGTGTTGATGGTCATTTCCCCGGAAATCCCCCCTTTTGGAGTTTCTTTAGAGAAGGCGCGAGGGCTGACGCAAGACGTTCACATCACGCACCAGCTGACTCGACACTTCGAGGGAGAGAGGGAAACCCCTTGGACACCCTTGAGGGCTTTTCGGACTTCGAGGTGTTGAACATTGTTTGAGACTGTGATTCACAGTTTCATCGCGGCATAAATTGAGACAATAGTGTGTCAGTACAAGTCTCATTGAAGAAACACTTTCCACGTACCGCAATAATCGGGAGTGTGTCTCTTGAGAGTGGGAACCTTCTCGAGATATCGATAGAACTCGTCTTCTCTGTCACAGTAAGGCTTGAGGATGTGGCCCTCCAGCAGCAAGATCCCGTAGTGGCCGCCCACCTGAAGCAATTCCACCCGTTCATTCTGTTGAGTAAGATCATTATCGAGGAAGTTGAGAAGATTTCTCACCTGGTCGGGGAACCCGGTGACGACGGACATGCTCGGGGGAGACCGCTCTCGCTTGACGTCGACAGCGTAGCAGTGGAAGAGTCCTGAAAGAGTTAGTAAGGTCGTTTCCCGCGGAGGCCAAAGCGATTGCTCGAAGAAAAAATAAGATCATTATAAACTCGCGTTGAAACAACGATGTCAAGGGCGCGCAAAGGCAATTTCGGCTCCGTGGCGAGCAGCTACAAGGCTGAGTCTCCCTGCTATCGCGTCTTATATCAGAGAACAGAGGACATTCATGCATCGAAAGTGCAAAAGACGATTGTCCCTCTCCAAGAGCCGGTTTCACATCTTCGAAGATCGCCAATTGCCAAAGTTCAAAGCGCAAACAAGAGAAAACAACAATGCGGGACGAGTTATGAAAGAGAGCGGTTCATGATGAAATGCGGGAAGAGGAAGGGGGAGGAAGGGGGGAAGAAGCTCGAGGGAAGAGGGACGAGGGGCAAGAGGAGGGCGAGGGCAGTCGAGTGACAGCTGGTGTCTGCCTGAGAAGTCGCACGTGCCCGCTTCTCCTCCTCCCCTCTCTCCCTTTCAATGCTCGTTCAAAGAGTTCTCAGTCTTGACAACTCGAACGTAGCGAATGAAATGAGTCTGGAGACAGCAGTTTCATGAGATCATTATCAGGCAATCAGAAAGTGACAAGGCATTGTGTAGATGACACATTATTCGAAAAGGAGTTTCGACATCGCGAGGAAAGCGATAGGTCTCACGGTCTCCAAATGCTAGGCAACCGACGATTACGCAAAGCCATTTTTGACGAAAGAAAGAGCGTCAAGGAGAGAGCGCCCCGGGTGCGTTGCCCGTGGAGACGGACGAAGGCGTTCCATCACAAGCAAGCAAGTGAGCATTCTTCACCAACAACAAGGTTCAAAGAGGTGAGAGAAGGAGATTCCCCCAAGGGAGCAGAGAGCGCTCAACTCGGATCGACGAGGAGGAATACGGTAGCTGCTTCTCTATGCGAACATCCGTTCGTCTCGCTTCACTAATGTCTTCAGGAAATGGAAACTCTCAGGTCAGAGAGAGAGAGAGAGAGCTTCCGGCCAGGCCATGTTGAGTCGTGAGAAGAAGTCTGACAGAAGTTGTTTCTCTTGTCCAACATTCCCACTTGAAATTCGTTAGTCGATGATGTCGACAAGAGAGACGACGAGAAATAACGAAATGCACATCATAAGCAATTCTCATTCAACGGATGGTCGCTGTGACGTTCATTGTGACACCCCCGCCCCCTTCCAAACAAACAAATCCTGCAACCTTCAAGCGCCACGATGTCTGCAAGGAGGGGCACTCCGTGTTCAAAACACAGCGAAGACTAGGAAGAGGCGAAATCCAGAAATAGGAACCACGTGGGGAGACTCGAAGAGGAGAGGACGAACGGCGGAGAAGACGTGAGACTCTTCCTCGAGAGAAAGAGACAAACAGACTTCCCTCGGTACTCGTCTCAGTGCAAGGGGAACTTGAGAGGGGCAGCGGGTGAGGATGAAGAGGAGGAAGACCAGTTCGCCCTCGAGAGTCTTCTCTCTCTAGCTCATCCCGAGAAATGCGGAGATCGCGCTACTCCTTCTCCCTTGTTGTACCGAGGCAACACGAGTTGGAGAGCTAGCGAAGGGGTGATGTGCGTCAAGGGAAGAGAAGTGACAAGAATGCAAAAACTGGACGAGGAGAAGTTGCAGAGGAAGAAGAACTTGCGTTTTCCACTAGGAGGACCTCAACAAGAACCCTCGACATCACAATTTTTGTTCAAAACGCCCCATTACGGCGGAATAATGGCGACGATCCTGCACATACTCTAAATTTGATCATTAAAACAGCAGAGTGACAGACAACAAATTCAAGAAGATCACACGAACAGCGAAAGTTGGTTTCGAACTGCGAGTGGAAAGCTGTGACTGAAAGAGCTAAGAGGGCAGCGCGGGTCGACCTCGGAGTGGAAGAAGATCGCCTGCGGGCTTAAGGCGAACGCGTCTTCTTCTTCTTCTTCGACCCAGACCCGCCAAGGTTGCAAAGTGTCTCAAACCTCACGGAGTCAGACTGACCGCCAAAAGAAGAAAACTCGAAAATAAGGCTTCTTTGGCGAAGAAGATTGGAAGGCGCCGTCGAAAGGACTAAATCCGAGACTGGCTGACGTCTCCCTTGCCATATTCCTCATCTCGAGGAGCGTCAAGGAAACGATGAGCAAGCTGTAATCCCCTTGGAGTCTGATTCAATGGGAAATGATCAAGAACGGCTAAAATAGATTGCTGGAAAAACCCAAAAGGCCGAGACTGAATGCATAAAGAGAGGAATCTAAAGAGAAAGAGGCGTTGCCGCATATTGACAGGTCACGTGCCGCCTCTCATCGCCCTCCCTCTTGGAGCCTCGAGGGAGGACGGGCAAAGTCAATTCTGGAAAAAGCCGCGTCTGCAGGCTTGCGGGGAAGAAACAAATGCTAAAGGCGTCAAGCCCTTTCGAGTCAATAGGAAGGAGTGAAGAAGAAGAAGAACTGAGAATCTCCAGAAGGCATCAATTTTCTTGAGAGAAGAAGCTCTAAAGACTACAAATACAGCCACTAATCACAAGTTTCGATTCCTCTCGCACCGCATGACAACGAAGGCATCAAGGGGGAAGAGGAGAAAAGGCAGAAAACATGAGAAATGAGTTCGTAGAAAAGGCTTCTCTTTTGTTTTTCCTCTTCGTCTTTCTAGCCCTGGCCTTTAAGTACGAAGGGATCGGGTATCGGAAGCATTGCGAAACCGCAGCCAATACGCCCACTTCAGGCTGCTCAAAGGTTTGCACTGCTTATTGTAGACGAGTAGGGCTTGGTCAGAAAGACAACTCTATGAGAGAAAGAATAAATGGGAAGGAATCAGGCTGGCACTGCAAAGAAGCTAGGAAAACAATAAGGGACATAGAGTGAGAGAGGGCTCACGTAAACTAGACAGTTCGTGCCATTCTCAACTCAGCATTTCTCCTCTTCTTTTTCTCAAAGAGAAGAAGAAGAAGAGGCGAACGTGAGAGGGACGACGACCTCGCTGGCCTTCCTCCTCTCTTGCAATGTTGTTCCCTTCTCAGCTCCCCCCTCTGCACAACGCATATCTCGCATGGGATCTACGGCCTCCTTGTTATGTCTTCTTCTTCGCGTGAAGCATCGCTGACAAGCCGTGTTCACACAGCGAAACACGCAATGAACACTATCAGGGATACGGTAACTACATCTTCCTCCTCAAGTGAATTCTTTGTCGAAGGAGCCGAATGAATGCTTTGTTGATATTCGCAGGCAGGCATATTTCTGGCCATCACACAAATGGTCGAGGAAGAAGAAAGGAAATAATGGATGGAGAGAGCGAGAGATTATGGAAGAGAAACGTGAACGGCCGAAGAAGGATTTTCCTTCTTTTCCTGGGAGGAAGCAGGGAAAAGGAAGAGGAAGAGATCACGCTCGAAGGAAAGAGAAAAAGGAATGAGAGTAAACAGAGAGAGAATGGACCCGCTTGGGAAGGGAACGGCCTTCATCCTGCCAGCAGAGACATCATAATCCCTTTGTTGTGGTCTCCAGTTGAACAGCAATACACTCAGAACATTCACGTGCATGCCGTTGAAAAAGATCCATTCTCGAACTGAACGTTCAAATCTCATGCAATTTTGTCTTTAGCCAGTGATGAAACTTCCAACTCAATACCCTTACTGCATTTGTGCTCGACAACGTTGCTAATGGCATTCAATTGGTGCCAACTTATCTTCAAACATCAAACGAGTAACGCTTTTCACAAGGCTTTCAGAAACGAATGAAACGGCAATTCTACTAGGACCGAATTTCCCACTGATTTCACTTTCCCACAAAGAAAAAAAAGTGAGAGGCGGCTCAGTTTCCTCGTCAACTTCCCGCAATGGCGTCATCCTCCTTCCACGAGAAGGGAGAGAGGAGGTCCGAGCTGCAGACTCCGCGCTCTGCCCTCGGGAGACTCCCTTCATTGGTTATTCATTGGATGTCACGATCAGAGAACTCCTTCCCCCTCTCCCCCCTTTCCCCCTCGAACACCCCATAAACGACCTTGTCTACTCTCGTTGAACATGAACCCCTTTTCCGCTAGAAACTCGACTCGAGTAGAAAGAGAGAAGAAGGCTGAGAGAAAGAAGAGAAGACTTGAAATTGACACAACCACAGATGAGACGGGAGACCAGGAGAAGCTTCGGAATTCGTCGCAGACAGCAGCAGCACCGTGTGTCTGGTTCGTCGTTTTCCCTCAAATTGTTTGTTCACACGAGCGTGCAACGCCTATCTCCCGCTTCCCTCTCTCTCTTCCTCTGACGTTGGCCCGGGAAGAAAACGTTTCGAAACTCTTTTGACCACTTGAGGGAGAGAGGGAGGAAGGCTGGCCAGACGAGGAGGGGCTATCGGAGAAAATGCGATTGACAGCAAAAAGTCCTGTCCTCTCTCACCTCGACGAGGCTTATCTTCCACGACCCCGACTGCTTCACCGAAAATTCTCGAAGATCAAAAGAAGACCGTTGAAGGAGTGAAAAGTGAAGAGGTGAGGGGGAAGGAAGAAGGACCGAGTCTCAGCTTGGAGAGGCGACGGGTGCAGTGAGGGAAGAGGGAACTCGAGCTGTCGCGCGCCTTCGAGGAGCCCGCGGGTGTTGAAGAGACGGCGAGGGAAGACGGAGACGGGCAGCGGGCAGAGTGGCGGCTGCCGGCTCGTCTCAAGAGAACGGGACGGAGAGAGCAACGGCTGCCGGGAAGAGAGAGTGAGAGTCTCTGAGAGAGGAGGAGGGAGGGGCAGAAAGGACTGCGAGGCCCGCGCGCCTCCAGCTGTGCCCCGGCTGCAGCGGCTGGTCGCCGGGGCTCCTCGCCACATCCTCCCTTCTTCTCCCCTTCTCCCTTCCTTCTTCCCACAGCCCTCCCTTGCCCGTGGCGGTAGACAGACCACCGTCTAGACGTCCCCTCGTCGAGGGAGACCGGAACCTCACGCGACGCGTCGCCCTGTCTCCCTCTCAAAGAGTGTTTCCCTCTTCGCGGTCGTCGCCACTTTTTTGCCTCTTCGCTCCGCCTCACAATAGAGGCGGATTTTGTGCAGCTCTTCTCTAAAAGGTGAACCGGGGGTGGCTCCCCCTTCATCGAGGGATTTTCCAAAGAACGCACTCTCAGACGCACGCTCTTCGTTGAATATTTCAAGGCTCTCAGCCTTCATGTATGCATGCTGGCGAGCGAGAAGAAGACGAAGAACAGTTCTCAAGACGTTTTCCCTTCTCCTTACAGGCGGCCTCTCCGAGGCGATGGCGGCCGTGCGCTGCGGTCTCCTCGACGTCCTCGGCGTGGACGGCCAGTTCCGTCGTGTGTCAGTCACCCTCGACGAGACGGCCATCACCCTCCAGGTCCGTCTTCCGCCCTTTTCTCCACTTTCTTATTCTGCTTCTTCACTCAAAGTCTTCAAGTCTTCACGCGGAAGCTGCATAGTTGAGACTCTCCCCTCTCCCTTGTCGACCTCGAAGACGACATGTTGACGGTCTTATTGACAGATCTCAGAAGGGCGTAAACAGCCGCTCTGGGAGAGAAGAAGAAGAGAACCGGCGAATATTATAAGAAGAAGAAGGAGAAGGGGCGTCCTCGGCGTGTCTCGGGGGCCGACGATCAATGTGCCGCGTCGGATTACGAGCCGCCTTGATCCTCCCTTCTTTCGCCTCTTAAGAAACCGCGCGCAGAAGAAGAAAAAGCTAAAAGTAAACAAGTCAACAAGACGTAAACAAACAAGTAAACAACTATAGTTGAAGGGGTGGAACGGGCTGTGTGAACGTTTTAGTGCCTCGCCGTGTGCAGTGTTGCAGGGAGGAAAAATTCAATTCCACGTTGACTAATTGCCTCCGTGGACCCCCGTCCCCCCGCCACGGAGACCCGCGCACTCTCGGCCTCCCTCCTTTTACGCCATTTCCTCCTTCGTCTCTCCTTATCCACAACATTCAACAAGACTCAACATACCGAACATATTTTCCACATTGATAATTGCCGTTTCACATGTTCTCTTTATGTTTCACGTTAGTGGAAACAGCAATACGCTTGCATCGCGCTCGATTTGAAATGGTTTTGAAGGGAAGAGCCTGTGTGATGTCGGAAGAGGAGGAGAGAAAGAGAAATTGAGTGAGGGAAGCCCCTTGTGCCATTTCGATCACCGCTCTCTTTGTGCCGGGGTCGCCCCTTTGAAGCGTCGCTATAAAGGAGGCACAGACGGCGGTTCTGCTCCTTCTTCTTCTCCTCAAAGAGAGACTCCGATTCGCATTAGTGTTCCCGTGTTGTCGTCAATGAAATGAAACAGCGTGTTGGAGGGAAAAAGAAAATGACGAAAGAGGGCGGCGATATCACAGCGCCACATTTATGTCAGAACAGAGCTGTTCAAAAAATATTGGTTTGTCCCACATTTGGCAGTTTCACGCATTATGAAAATGCTTGAGCATTTTTTCCAACCAGTGAGATCCTCTGCAACATCCTTTATGACAAAAGCCGAAATAGTTTTCCAAAGTCGTTGAAGACCCATTCCTTGAACCTACACTCCACGCTGGAAGCACCCTTAGGAGAAGCCATAGATCAGCAGAAGGAGGGAGGTGTCTCCTTTCATTGACGTCTGCCCCCGACAAGTCAACATGGCTGCCGACGGGGGGCGAGGCCGTAAATCGCCTTATCACTTCGAAACGACAATCAGACGGCCGCTTTGAACTTCCCCCCTCTCTCTTCTTCCTTCTCTCCTCTCTCCATTGCAAAGACACGTGCAAGTGAAAACAGCTGGGAAGCTTGGAGTGCTCGACTTCTCTCCTCGGGAATTCATTTTCCTCCCACGACTCTCACGCCCAGGGAAAGGGAACAAAAGAAGAAAGAGAAAAGGAAGTCAAGACGAGGTTTCAGTCGATCGACGAGGACCAACTGCAAGACCTCGAGTCAGAGAAGAGAACCGTGAGAGTGGTGAAGTATGATGGACACGGTCTCGGCATCTCCATCAAGGGAGGCATCGACAACAACATGCCCATCATCATCAGGTGAGAGGAAAGAAGAAGGCAATTCACGGTTTTCATCGTTTCATTTAAATTGAATCTTTGTTGAAGCAGCGCTATCCACATCAATATATCATTTTCAGCAAGATCTTCAAGGGAATGGCGGCGGACGAGACGGGCGAGCTCTTCGTCGGCGACGCCATTCTCGCAGTTAACGGGGAGTCCCTCATCGACGCCACACACGACCAAGCCGTTCACGCCTTGAAGAGAGCTGGACGAGTTGTCGACCTTGTCGGTACGCGGTTACATGAGAACTTGATTAGCAGTCTAACACTGTGTTTTGCCAATCGAGGAGTAGCTGGCGTCCACTACAAACAATTCGGCTAACATATGGGAAAAGATTTCAGTTCAATACAAGCGAGATCACCTTCAAAGACGAGAAGACGCCCTCGACGCGGTGGAATGGGACGACGGCGCGGGGGCCGTCGCTCCGAGGATGAGGGCGATCAGCTTGAAACTCACACTCGTCAAAAGGAACGTCGACGGCGATCCCGAAGGACGACTCTTCGAGGTTCCACTTCTAACTGTTGAAGAAGGCCTGAGCAGATGAGAAGTGCCTCGGGACGAAGTGTTTTACAATTCCGAGCTGCAACGCCTGTCGAGGCTGATGGCTGGTTCGAATGTGTTCACGCCTGCGCGACGGCCCTTCTCACTCAAGCTCTCGCACAGGTTGACTTCAATACTTTCAAGTGACGGTCTTGAAGGTGAATCTGATGCTCGGCGGAAATCCTCAAGTCCGACGAATGGGTTGGATCGAAGAACAGGCAAGTAATACAGACAGTGCAACAATAAACAATCGCGGCAACGATCTCCTACTAAAGGGTTCTGTAAAATGATTCAACAACCGTTCTCCACGAAACCGGGAACTCCCTTCTTTAATAGTCTCATTGCAGATAGACGAAGGAGGCGTGATAGTGTGGAAGGCGGAGTTCATGGCTCTCACCCAACACGATCTCCTCTTCTATGACGCCGTGCCCGCCCTCAAGACCGAGTGGGCTGAACCCAAGATCACTCGACCTCTCATTGCTACCCGAGTCGTTCAGACCACAGCTCGAACTCAACCTGTAAGTCTCCTGTTAGAAACAAACTCTTGCAGGTGATCTCGGGTCTCTCTGATCTGATCTCCTTCCGAACACGAACGGGCACTCGACAAGGCGTCCGTTCTCATGTCATTCGAGTGCAGACTCATCGGGAGCTGGCCTTGTGGGTGAAGAGCATCGTCCATTGCACCTACGACGCCTGTCTCGACAACAGCCAAGTCAATGCTCGTAAGTCTTGAAATTTTTTTTTCTGACGTCAAGAAAGCGTTAGTGCCGTAGGGATTTATGTAGCCTTTTATTTCAAAAGCAGAACCGCGACTTGCAGCGTGTGTCTGGCACGATGCAGAATGTGAACTGGTGCTGGATCTCGAGAAGGGAATCAGTCTCGTCGGACAGGGCGGCACTCTCATCTGGGCTCATCCCTTCGAGAACATTCGGGCGACGGGCGACGACGGCGGCCGCTTCCTCTGGATCGACTTCGGACCTCCGGACGGGGAGCAGGTGAGACTCTCTCAATGAAGTCTTATTCAGTCAGGAAATGGACTTGATCACATCAGCGAAGCCCATCGTCTTCATCCTCCACTCCTTCCTCGCCACGAAGGTCTACCGACTCGGCCTCTACGCGTAGTTCTCAAGGAGAGAGAAAGAAAAGCACCAAACAGTCTTAACGGGTCCAATGAACAGCCATACAAGATGACTACTCCCCATTTGAACAATTGTTAGCGTGAAGAGTTCCTGTACAAAAGAGATGGTTCTGTTAGAAGTTGTTTGTAGAGGCGTCGAGAATAAGTATTGTTGAATGTTGTTATGTAGCGCCTTGAGTTCCCCTTTCTCCACATTGCCAGCCTCTCGAGCTCCTTCTCGCTTCTGAGATTCTCAACTTCACACTACCTGCAGACACTCGCATTCTTGCTCCAAGACAATAAAGAGAGAGCGACGACGTGCCGACATCTCCGGGTGGGCATGGGTCTTTCGTACGGTGAGGGGCACGCGAACGGGGCTAGTCCTCGACGCCGCGGTCGCCGCTCTTGAAGCACTGGTACCAGGCGAAGACCTTCCTTGTAGACGGCTTGAAGAGCGTCGAAGGCAGTCGTGGCCTTGAGGCCCGCGTCGAAGTGGTCGCGCAACGCCTGATGCTGCTCTAGGGCGTTCGCGTCCTTCATCATTCAATGGCTTCAGAAAATGTCTGAAACAGTCGACGCATGCAGCTAGGGCTAATGACACGAGTATGCCTCTCAAGCGCCTTCTAGCATCTGCCCAATCAAGGAATAAGCAACATGACAACAACAAACACTCAACTCCTTCCTTCTTCCCTTTCACAAGACCGATTCGGCGGTGCAGTGTTGCTTCAGACGACATCAATTTTTTACCGTATCTTTAGGAGTCTGCAGACATCGTTGTGGTTTTAGCCTTCTCGGCAAAAACATCTCAAGAGATGGCAGGAGTCGGATGTTCAAGAGGGGAATCTAAACTGCGAAGAAACATTGCGAGGGAGGACGAACGTCTCTTGACGGAGGGAGGAGAGTCTCGTTTAGTCTCACTCTAAACAAGCGAGCGGCGTTCGCCGTTGCCCCTTCATGCCCCTCTTCCCTTCACTACTATTGATCTGGATATTCTGCGGTTTCACCGTTCTCTCATCTCCGCCGAGGTATTCAAGAGTTAGTTCACGAGTGGCCATGAACGTTGTCTTCTAGGACAGAATCTAAAGTGGACCTTCAGGCGGCCTCGGCTTATTTTCTCGAAGCACTCAACTTCTCCATTGGTCCTTGTGATGATTTCTACGAATTCGCCTGTGGTCGATGGATAAGAGAACATCCCTTGAATGAGAAGGAAGACTCTCTTCGAAGTCCTCACGTTGAAGCGAGAGATGAAATCTACAAGGAAATGAGAGGTTGCATGAAGCAACACAGAAAAGTTTGCTTCCAGAAATAGTCGAGGACTCCAAGCCATCTCCATCTCCGGCAATTCGTAATCTCAAGGTCTTTTATGGAAGTTGTATGAAGGCTCTGGACAACGAAGAAGGCGAAAGAGACGCCGCTGCGAAGATGCTTCAAGTTCGTTCCTTCTCCCTTCTCATGATCCAATACTTTTGGAACGCTGGTTACTGGCCAATGCTCGACGGTAACAAATGGAAGAAGTCTTCATTCGATCTCGTTCATCTCCAAATGACTCTCGACCGAGTCGACGCCTCGCCCTTCTTCTACATCGGCTCGGCTGTTGATGAAAGGAATGCCTCGAGGAATATAATCGAGGTGACGCTTCTTGTGACTGACAATCATTCACTCAGATCGATGAAGGTCGACTTTACCTAGGAAGTCGAGCGTTCTACAAGGACAAACGGCACTTGAGAGACTATCGCAAGGAAATCATGACCCTCGTTTGTCTCTTCCAATCTTTCAATCAGTCTGCAGGCTAAGGACTTCGCTTCTCGAACAGGCTTGAAAGTGAACAAAAAGCGAGTTAAAGCGGCAGCTAAAGAGATGATCGCTTTCGAGAAGCGTCTAGCTAGAATGGTCGATCCCAACGAAAAACGATTCGAAGACGAAGTTTCAAGGACGAATTTCTCTATTTGGACCTTGGAGGAGTTGCAGAAAATCGTCTCTGTGGTAAGCCTCCACTTCATGAGAGGATTTGCAGTTTGACTGGCAACGATATTTTAGTCACTGGGCCACTTCTCAGCGGGAGCACTTGCTAGTTCCACAGATGGAGTTCCGAATCTTGCAACCTCGCTTTCTGAAGAGAATAAATCGTCTCCTTCAAGAAACGGATCCGCGAACTCTCACCAACTTTGCTTTATTTCGGATGCACGCAAAACTACGAGAGCAGCTTCCTAGCGAAGAGGATATTCTCAGTTGGAAGGAATGTCTGAAGAAGACTCTCACCGAGTTTGCCGATCCGGCCACACATCTCTATGTCTCTCATCGATATGACATGGCAAGTCTCTCGGCCAATAATAGTGCAAAATCTTTGAGAGCACGCGACCAGCAGTAAGAGCTCTGTTGAATGATGTCCGGGACGCTTTTCGTGAGATGCTCGAGAAGAATTCCTGGATGGACAGAGACACTCGAAGGGAAGCCTTGAAGAAACTCGGCGAGGTCGTCACGGTCGTCGGGTTTCCTGAGTCTCTCAGCAACATTTCAGTCCTCAACGAGCGATATAAAAATGTTTGTTGATGAGATTCTATGCAATGTTCAGCTGGAAATCAATGTCTCGATGTCGTATCTCGAAGCTCTTGCAGCAAAGAAGGCTTGGGACAACAGTTTCATGTTCTACGAATTGGCTTGTCCTGTTGATAGAGACGCCATCGTTGTCGGCATTGAGGAGGCCGACGCTGCTTATGCCCTCGAGTTGAACAGCATTGGTTCGTCTGAAGGATTTCTTTATCTTTTCACACCAGCAATTCCTGCCTGGCACCATCGAAGTCCTTTCTTCAACGTCAGTTTTCCTGAGTAAGAGCATTTCTCTCACAGACAAAGTCTTCAGTTTGATGAACTACGCTTCAATGGGCGAAATCATTGGGCACGAATTCACTCACGGCTTCGATAGTGAAGGCGAGAGTCTCTCTATTCTACAAGACCACAGGCTCTCGCCGAGATCAAATTGGCACGATGAGAAATTGGTGGAATGAGAGGAGTCGGGAGGAGTTCGACAAGCGAGTGGAATGTCTCGTCGAGCAGTACTCGGCCATCAGAGTGGTCGTCGACGATGAAGACCCTCCTCTAATGAAACGTCTCGACGGTGAATTGACCAAGAGTGAGAATGTGGCTGACAATGGAGGCATCAAAGCGGCTCTCGCGGTATTCTTCCTCCTCTTTCTACCCAATGGTTAGGCTTATCGCTGGCATGTCAAGAAACACGGAGCTGAACGAGGTCTTCCAGGACTGGAACGTTACACCAATGAGCAGCTCTTCTTCATCAGCTTCGCCCGAGTGAGTCGAAGCTCTAATCCTCAAAGAAAGCCTAGACTTGGTGTGAGAATCTCTCGCTTTCTGCCCTCAAGTCACAGATTCGAAATGAAGAACACGCTCCCACAAAGTATCGAGTGAACATGGTGAGATCATCTTGAATGCTCTGATTAAAATTAGGCTCTGAGCAACTTCGCCGACTTCTCCGAGGTGTTCGCCTGCACGAATAACTCAAGGATGAATCCCATGAAGAGATGCAGTGTCTGGTGATAAACACTTCCTCTTCTTATTTTCACATCTTTCGAAGTCTAGAATTTATTTCCAACAAGAAGACTAGGCAAACAGGAAATAAAGCGAAAACGAGTTTACTCAAAAAAGTGCAAAAGAACAGTGTCCTTCCTGCTTCTTCATCATCAAATGCCACTGGCTAAATACTGCTGAAGGCTACTGGGAATTGTTTTGAAGAGAAAGTTCATTCTTACAAGCTGAGAGAACGAAGCTTCAAGTGGGAGACCGAGATCTTCCTTTCTGGCATGATCGCTATCTTCGCCTTGAAGAGTTTGCTGGTAAGGAACCCTCGATAAGGCTTGTAGAAGGAGAAGGCTACGAGGGCATTCAACAAGGGCATCCAAGTGTGAGCCGTCGCTGAGAGAGTTGGCCAGGGACCTGTATTCACTCTTACGATCATGAGAAGGAGATAGCTGCCGAGGGGAGCATCACCGTCATGAAGGGGAGCACGGTCTGAAAGAGGGCTGCGCCTTGAAACGCCGCAAACTTGAAGAATAAGAGCGATTGTGAGGATTCGATGCATTCGTTTTGTGTTCTTTTTCATGAAGATCGATCTCTTCGCCACTAGTCGGGAGGTGCTGACGGCGAAGAAGATAGTGCTCGAGATGGAGAGAGAGCATTCAACCACCAGGGAGACGAGCAAGAAACTGTGCTTGAATCGGTACTCAATCGGCTTCCTTTCACAACAAGAATGTCGCTTACAAAGTTGCATGACGCGTAAGTCTCATTGAGATGTGACTCGACAAGCCGAAGATCCAGTTGCTGCAGCAGTTTCTCGTCCTCTTCGTCTGGAATCATCCACGGGAAAAATGCCATCAAAGGAAGACACAAGATGAAGACAATGGGTCTGTCCTAGATCTCCTTGCAAAACAGCAAATTGCAAAATGAAGCCGCAAAATCGCAAATTGCAAAACGAAGTCCCATTCTTG